>JAVANC010000013.1:56011870-56056668 GCA_033319125.1 Parnassius glacialis
CTCAAATAGTAAACAATTCTGCACTGCTGGTGAGGATTGAATTCGGTTTATTCGGGTACTTTGACATTTAAAGACGGTTGATTATCCCATGAGCTACAGGGGCTTATTTCTACGGTCTCTTATTTAGTTACAAGGGTTTTTAATAGATAAGCAAATATGCAATTAAGATATAATATTTTATAACTTTAATTAGTAAACATTTAACAGCTAACTTGGAGGTCAATATCAGACTGCCGAAACAGTTATTATGTTGTACAAACTTCTGCACAAGTTAATATTAGGGCAAAATTTTGTTTCTATGTTCGAATATTCTTATGTCTCAAATAGGAATTTTATTTATTCTTTAATACTGTCTATAAATGAATATTTTTTTACGTATTTCATAATTTATTTTATTAATTTCTTGTTTTAATTTTACTTATTTTATACTACTGGTGCAGCAGACGTTTTTACCCATAAAATATACATAATTTTATCAAAACTGTAACTAAAAATAAAAATTAAATTAAAAAAAAACATCTTCTTTATAGTTCCCAGTTGCGAAGCTTATATACAACATTAAATTAATGACATAATATATTAATGCAAAAATAAAAATAAAACAATAAGCATTAGAGCCTGCTATTTTACGCTGGTATTCTGTTTTTACAAGTCAATTTCGAACGTTGATTTGTACCACGTGTTAACATGTAGTATTCCTGACGATATTTTTTTTCAACGTCGAGCACGTTATAAATCAGCACTGAAAATTTAAATTAACGATTCTATACGATACGAAATATTGATCCATTACACTTAAATATGCATAATCTATTATAATTAATATCCTCCAGAACGAAACTCGGTCACGACGGCCAATCTAGGGCCGGAGGCAACGCATCTGTGCATAACAGATTATAGTGCCCAAGTGTATAAACAATCACAGGTGCACTCTCTATTCCCTCACTGTCTTAGTCCGATGGTACGGTAATCCGACACGAGCGGAGAGACAACAGGCGCAGGATCAACAGCTTTACGTGCTTTCCGACGCACGGGGTTGTAATACCGCCATCTTCCTAACTCAGGGCAGCTAATGAGAATTTCTTGTCAAACAAACCCAATAACTCATTATGGCCCTATCCTGAAATAGAAGTTTAAATTAAAAATGTCATGTGATAGCAATTATACTAATAGTGTAAAATAAGTGCCCTACGTTAAGATGAGCTTCATCCAGCGACAGCTTGCACAGCGAAGAGCACTAAAATCTTTCGGTTTTATTATAATCATTGTTGCTTTTGAAATCATGCCAAGCGTGGTGATGGTCAATTGTTAATGGCATTAAATATTTTATTGAAACTACATTCCCCACCCCATCTAGATGTAATTTTTTTTATAGTGTATTTATGGATTATAAATAGCTCAGTAGTTGGCGACCCTGATTCATTAGCTCGAAACTGCAATACCTTTTCTTTTACATGGGGAATTGCCTAAGCATACCCGCCTCGCGGAGGCAAGGACGGGTTATGTCGGACTCGTTCCGACGAAAACCACATGATGGTCTGCTTTCACCGCACATTGGCAGGGCTACGAGAGTGCTTTCGCACACATCCGCGGTCCCACCGGTGCGGTGACGCCGCCCGCGCCATGGCCGCCGCTTCTCGCAAGAGGAAAAATTCTCATCCATAGTGTTGTGGTTCCTACTAGTATCGAGTTTTTTTCTAAATTATTACTACTATTATACCCAGGTTGCTCATGTACTTACATTAGGGCTAAGGCGCACTGTAAGTGTACGAGCAACCCGGACCCCACCGGCACCAACAAAATCGTTAATTGCAATATTATATAAATTAAATGCTGATTTACCACGTGCCTGGCGGCGAAGTTAAATAAAGTGAGCATATCTGCATGTCTAACAAATACAAAAAAAAATCGCAGACTTGTGAAGTTTGTCAATAAGCGTTAGAGCAGCGCGACAGACCTTCAAAACACACAGTATATACAAACTACTTACAAAACTTATATAAAAAACAGCTTGGAAGCGTCCTCCACATTCCCAGGGGTTATTGTTAACCGTGTATTCATTAAGATTAAATTTCTTTAAGTTGTTATTAGAAATATGCTGCTGATAAAAATATCTAAATATATTGATGGATTTATTAACATTTATTACTCCCATCAATGCTATTCAAAGAAACAAACGTTTTGAATTACAAATTGACATTTGACATTCCCATTCCTACAAAAATTATGCTCGCACAGTCTCTTCTCCTTCCAATTCTCGATTATGCTGACGCAAGCTATGTAGACATAACTGACGACCAGTTAAATAAGCTTGAGAGACTTCAAAATACTAGTATTCGGTTCATATTTGGATGGCGCAAATTTGACCAATTTCGCTCACGTCTCAAGTGGTTACCTATCCGACTTCGCCGGAACATGCATAAACTTTCTATTCTGTACTGTGTATCATTTCATCCTTCTACTCCTCCCTATCTAAAGGAAAAGTTTAATTTTGTGGGGCTTCCGGGGGAACATTTACGCTCTTCTAGAAAATTCATTTTAAGTGTACCAACTCACAATACATCATTTTTCAATAAATCTTTTACTGTCCAGTCTATTAAACTCTGGAATGCCCTACCTTTGCATATACGTGAGGCACAAACTATTGCTATCTTTAAGCGATTACTTAAAGAGCATTACTTGTCTCAATCGTTCGGACACCGTTAGGATAGACTGTGTGATTATGTATTTATTATATCTATCAGCTTTATATTATTGTTTGAGGAATTTTGTATATATATGTATATTGATATATATGTTTTGTGTGTATATTTATGTATATATGTTTATATATATGTGTAAATGTATGTATTAGTATATATTATATGTTTTACTTTATCTTTTATTATGTGTTAGTAATTTATATTATTTCATGTATTACTTAGTTATTTATATCTTTTTTTTGCATTTATTATTTGTATATTTATATTGCACCCCCTACCACCTACCTATTCATTGTTTGTATTACTTTACACCTTTGGTTGCCTGGAAGAGATCGCTATGTAGCGATAAGGCCGCCAAATTGTACATATTATAATCTGATTTTTGTTATGACATTTGTAAATTTGTTCGTGGTGTACAATAAAAGTATATTCATTGACAGATTCTTTTGATTATACTCGGAGTCGCAGACGAATTAAATTGGCTTAGTTGTTATTTAAATTAGGTAATGTTGAGTTGATAAGGACTACATAACGTAATAGTCATTAGTAAACGGGCAATTGATTGTTTTTGATGGAATAACGTTAACAATTGATTATTAGAATCAACCTGATGATAAGTGGATGGTGTGGAGCATAGAAATTTACATTTATCCTCTATCCTAAGAATCAAAATTCAGATGCGAGTTGTCACCTGTGAAGACTAAGTAAGTCCAGTAAAAAGGGTATCCGGTTCTCTACACTCACTATACGAAACATAGCAGCGTTAAGCTGCTATTTCATGCTGGTATTCTGTGAGAACGTGGTCTTCTCCGGTACATGCCTGTAGCTGGCGATTAAAGAATTAAGAAAAATATTTTTTGTAATTTAGACCAATGAAACAAAAGAATTTAATTATAGTTATAAGGTATACGTGACTGCAAGTCGACGTAATGAAATTTATTTGTTTCAACAATTTAATCTTTCTTAAGTTTAAACAACCGCGAGCGTCCGCGGTTGGGAGCACTTAGTTTGTAGAAAGCTACGAATTCGAGTGTTTAATTGTATAAATGGAACGATAAAACCAGGTATTAGTATGGATTATCAATAATTTTTTAACAGCCAGAAATAAAGATTGTTGGTAAAAAGTATTACAGAACACACGAGTTTCTTAAGGCGTTGGTCTCTATTATAATTAGTATTTTATTTTTTAAATATTGTGTATTAAAAGTTAATAATTTAATAATAATCTTTAATACCTAACCAAAATAATAATAGTAATTATTATAGCCGAATCTAGTTCTGAGTCAACAAACAACACATTCTCTTTCTCTCTCTCTTTCTCTCTCTGTCTCAAATTATTTAATTCAATGGATGTAGCGATAATTTATCACCATTGACTACGTACTAGAGAAGCCATTCCGAACATTGACTATGTTCAACTGAACTGTACTGCAACCGTACAAACTAGATATTGCGTAAATTGAAGATTTGTGAATTCCATAAAACTATTATTATTACATTTTATTTAGAAATATAATATGTTTGTTAAGATTAAATTAAGATATTTTATATAAAATTCTTATATATATATTTTATATTAATATCTCATTTTATATCAAATTAAAGTCTTCGCGCATGCCCGACTACTACACCCGCGCATGCGCGAAGACATAGAGTAGGACACAATTTTTGTTTGGAATGGCTTCTCCGTAGTACATATAACTCAATGTTTATCACTTAGTCGGGTTCCATGTTTTAAATATTGTTATTTGCATACTAACGATCCGCTCCGGGTTCACACGGGTATTATTTTGATTTTGATAATAGCACCACTTACCGGGTCCAATTGTGAATGTAAGCAATCCAACGGCACACTAAAACACACAAAAAACATTATCAAAATTGGGCGCTGATATCAAAAATAGCAAACACAGTCTGCCTGATTGTGATACTGTGGTCAGTAGACACCGTATTAGACCATATAAATAAATCATATCTTCATCTTCATCAACCAGTACAATTCTAGTGCTGGCTATGAATGTCTCTCGGTTTAAAGAAAATTTACCATGACAGTACCAGACGTCCCGCTCCTTTGACTATAATTAATATTGTACTTGTTAAACTTCGAAATACGAAACAAAATACTTTAGCCTACTTACCGTCTGATATGTGGACATACGTCTTAGCGTCTTTCCTCTTTATAAACTGCCTCATTAGCGTCGCTGCTCGGTATTTTCGCCGACATAAAAGCAGGTTATTTACTAAGTGAAGGAAGGAAAGTGTAACGCAGGCCGGTAAAAAACAAAGGAGCGGAGATATATTATCACGATTAATTTAGATAGGAGGGGTCAACAGTGCATATGAAGTTCCTTGAATTTATCTACTGTGATCATGAATTACGACACCCACGAGACGATATGGGTAGTGAATGAATGAATGAATGGGGTATAATTTATTGTACACCGATAATTAAGAAGAAACGAAAAATTGTAAAAAAAGACACAGATGGCGGCCTTATCACTTACAAGCGATCTCTACCAGGAAACCATATTGCAGAGGATATTGACCTGTGAGAAAAGGATATTCTTACACCGCTACTACACGATTTTTTCAGATGGTATCGTAACAGGCGACACAAGGATAATGAAACAGGAGGTGGATAGCAGCATGTTTCTGGTAACAACATAAAATGACAAAAACTGCTGTTTCCAATCCACCAAGTGTGGTAGTTACCACACTTGGTGGCACAACTATGGCACAAACCTTTTTATGATGCAATCTATGGAGAGACCTATGTCCAGCAGTAGATTTTCATTGCCTGTAATGGATGGATTGGATGAATCGTGACTTTGAGTAAAAGGGAAATCATTAAGCTTTTGGTAGCCTTTTCTCATATCACAACAGACTGCCACACTAGTATCTACTTATCCTGCTAAATAGCGATAGGATGTAGCTGCGTAGTATATTGGGTAGTGGCTATTTCTACCAATTTTCAAGCAAAGAGTCTGTTCCTTGTACTCGTGTATTTATTTTAGATTCTAGTATTTTCTTCTTTAGTTTTTAATTACTACATCTACGTCAAATTCCCACCACTTCATGCCTTGACTGGCAGATAATGCCTTTAGGCATAAAATATCCTTTGTATCCTTTTTATTTTCTAAGAGAATGCAATAAATATTTTAAATAAATAAATTCATCTGCGATTCCCCTGGTGTTGCAGTTGTTCACAGGTGGCGGCAGTTACCACCAGGTAAGCCGCGTGCTCATTCGCCCCCTCTTCTATATAAAAAAATCCAGCTAACGGAAATCTATACTAGCAGTTTTTTTCAATAAAATTTAGGTGACAAGCGAGGACAAGGTCAACCTAATGGTAAGTGGTAGATGTGGTTCATAGATAGTCCTTACGGGTGGCAACGCATCTGCATTTTGATTTGCAAACGAGGATAAATGTCATATACATCCATAGGCCACAGCAGCCACTTACCATCAGGCGGACTGTGTGCTCGTTTGTCACCCTATACTATAAAAAATGGTCCCATTAAATTTTAAAGAAAAGCTTCTGCTCCCAATGTTGGAAAATAGGGGAAAAGTTTCATGTTGGACTATTGTTTAAGGAATTTCATATTATGATATCTATGCAGAATGAGAACGGGTTTTAAATATTATGTTAATCAAATGTTCGCTCTTAAGAAACCTCTAAGATAAGGTCGAATAAAAATTTTAACGATCTTCGTTCACATCTTTCATTTAGACCTTCAACTAGGACTATCTGAACTTATAGTTATACTAACTGTGCTCCGCGGTTTCACACGCGTATATCACGAGTCTGCGTCTCGCAACATGCGAACTTCGAGAGATACATCACGCCGGACGGTTGCTTAGTCTTTGAATTAACAAAGATTTAAAAAGTGGAAAATGTTATTTAAATTACATGGTTAACGTAATTGGTGTTCATGCATAGTACAGGTACTGATATAGCCTTGAATACGAACTGATTTATTTGGATATAAGGACTAATACCAAGGTACGAATAATGTGGCCTAGTTTGTACTGGCGTTACTGTTGCATATTTTAACATGAAAAAGTAGTTATTGTGACATAACTGTAATACTTAGACATATGGTATGACGGACTTTTTTGTAGATATTGATGTCCTCTATAAAACCGTAGCACATCACTTAGTTCTATTGTCAATAGTTTCGAGCGTACGCGATATAAGGATTCTTTTTGGTAATTTTTTCACACCTTGGGTTACATTAACGAAGTTTTATACCGATCCCTAACTTGTTTGAAAATATTCTATCGCCTATGTTCATCAGGGACAATGTAGAATTCTAATGGTGAAAGAATTTTTTAAATCGGTCTAGTAGTATCGGAGCCTATTCAATTCAAACAAACAAATATTTCCTTTTATAATATTAGTGTAGATGGAAGACAAATGAGCACACAGTCCACTTGAAGTTAAATGAATGTTGTGGCCCATAGACATCCATGTTCTCACACCAGAGGACTAAGATGGAATGCGTCGTATCCACTAAAAAGGAGTCTCTATTATCCATTATTTTCTACATTTACCTTACGAAACACAGCAAAATTGCACTGCTATATCACGCTGGTTTTCTATGAGACCGTCGTTTTACTACGTTCGCGAGCCCACCCATTCGTGCTGGAGCCATAATATAGCAGCAGCATGGCTCTATTACACTCTACTTAAAATTGGTAATGTCTTGAAAATTGGCTGCATTTCTGTTTTAAGTAAATCAATATATTTAATATTTCTAATTAACTATGACGTCATTTATTGATGTTAATACATAACTCTATGAAAGTTTCTTTTATAGACCGTAATATATGGTAATGGAAAGGAATTTAAAAAAGTTGACAGCCACGGGACGCCCGACAGATGTGAAACATCATAATTGATGGTAGAATTTAGGTTTAGGTTTAAAGACATTTATTCTTTTTTTGCTTGGCTTAGTAACACATAAAAAATGATTTTATTTTCTTCCTGTATATCGCATACCTGGTTGTAGATTCATGTACCTGCCAAACACGTCTCTAAACCCAAGGTCGCAGCTGCTGTAGGGCAGCCAGGCTTGTGCTGCCTTGTCTATTTGGCAATGTCTAGACATCCACCTCTGATTGTTCACATAACTCATTGAAATCACACGCTCTAACACATACACACCTACCTCCACTCTTACACATACACATACACGCACACACACACACACACACACACACACACACACACGCGCACACGCGCACGAGCACATACATACACACATACATACACACACACACACACACACACACACATACACACACATGTATTAATAATGTTTATTAGTTACTTCATGATTTCTTAACTAGTTAACTAACACTTGTTATAATGTAAGATGAGCTCCACTTTAACACTAGATTATAATTATGTAAAAAGTGAGACCAGCGCTGTTGGATTCATAATGATAATTACGTTTCTTTGTTTTGAATATTTTATATATATTTAATTGTGAATCTGTTTGTGGTCCTTTAAATAAATGAAAAAAAAATTCTCATAAATACATTATATACGCCACTTATATGAGGACATAAATAAAAGTAAATCTAAATAACATAATTCGTTGTCGTACCTATGTTGTTGAAAAATCAACATCAAAAACAGCTATCGACGGGAAAATCTATAAAAATAAGGAAAAGTTATAAAATGACAACAGTCACTCACAAAGTCTGGGATTCACTATCATATTAGCACCATAGCACAACCATGACCAGGAACAAACTCGTCCAACGCACTCAGATACATATATTTGTGTTTATATGATTTGCTAGTCGCTTTTAGAATACATTGAACGAGTCTACATTTTTTATTTCCACGGGTATCTTATTAAAAAGGCGCGCACCTTCGCATGTAATTGTGGTCTGGCCATACTTTGTTCGAGTCTCAAAACGATGAAGCCCGCGCGTCGAGTGCAGATGCGCCCAACTTTTTTCCGCTTGGTGAATTGCAGATCCGTGCGTATCTTCTTGTTCATGGATTGACGAATAAAGATACAGGTGTTATAAATGTATAATTGTTTGATATTCATCAGTTTCGTTTCTCGGAAAATTTTTGAAGTTGATGTTCGGAAATTGTAGTTGAATAGCATTTTTATTATTCTATTTTGTAGGACTTGTAATTTGTTTAATCTAGTACTGTATCTAATACACAGGGAGTCAAGAGCGATGGCGCAAAGGAAGCATGACGGCATTAGAGTGCGTCATGCCGTTTGCTGTCACAGCATACAAGTCGGTTTCATGGCCATGGCCGGCCAATACATATTTCACATCAATAATCCTCACATATCTATATGACAACAAAAACAAACAAACAAAGACTTTTACATACACAATACTCATATCAAGTTTTCAATCAAAACTTTGCCGAATCGCAATGCATGTGTTGCATTCATTCTCCTAGTTCATTTCAACTGTTTGCGTTAAACTTAAATTTCGTCCGCATTGCTGCACAAATCAGAATTACAATTCTTTTACATTTTATAATTTTCTGCATCTTTTAAATTGACGATGTAGGGGCAGTGTCTTCTGCATCATTAGACAATATTTATTTACGATAACAACAGTCTTACTATATTATAACAAACGACACTTACAAATAATTTTAGAATACGCCACTACACAGGGCCAATACACGCCCTGTGTAGTGGCGGGTAAGAATACCCACTACCCCATATCTTCCCGTGGGTGTCGTAAGAAACTGAGACAGAAGATGGGCATATGTATGATGGAATAACAGCAAATTACAATAAAAAACCGCATGAGCCAACCCGCTTGCTAAGTGTGGCACCTATTGCAATATACCCCCCATGAAGAAAGTTACAAAAAGACGGCCCCACAGTCCCCGGTGGCCCCGCTATTCCTGGCTACGGTGGCAACCATATTAACGGCGGGGCAGGGGGTGCTTTGATTCTCTAGTGGAGGTTTGTTTGCCACCTAAGACGGCTCGACCTGGCAACATACAATGCACGTACCCTGAGGACTGACGAGAAGATCCTGGAGCTGGAAGAAAAAAGTTGCGCTGGGATATTATCTTAGGTCCGAAGAGAGGGGGAGGACATAATAATCCTCGAATCTGGCAACTTGTTCTATCACCGGAAGGACGACCATCTATCCCAATTTTTTTATAGAAGAGGGGGCAAATGAGCATGCGGCTCACGTAAGTGAGTAAGTAAGTACCGTGGTGATTACCGCCGCCCATGTACAACCGCAGCACCAGGGGAATTGCAGATGCGTTGCCGGCCTTTTATAAAGGTGTAAGTTTTTTTCTTGAAGGTCCCTAAGTCGTATCGGTCCGGAAAAATCGCCGGTGGTAAACAATTTCACAGAGAAGTTGTACGAGAAAGAAAACTCCTAGTAAAAACACAGTCGTGGACCGCCAAGCATCCAGATGGTGAGGATGGTATCGTGAATTTTGACGCGATGTACGTACGTGAAATTTGGCAGCTGGAATTAATCCGAACAATTCCTCGGAGCACTCCCCGTGGTAGATTCGATAGAGGAATCAAAGGGATGCAACATCGCTGCGCAGCGCCAGTGTATCGAGCCGATCAGAAAGAATTCGACTCGTTTCTTGAACTTGCGTTTAACGTCATGATAAATATTAAAAGTTTAATTATGTAATTCTTCTTTTTTATACTACAATTTAGTTATATGCGGGTCATGGCCTAATATGTTCTATTTTGAATTGAAACTTTCCCCAAAAAAAACCCTCATAAGACTCATTTATAGAATAAGGGTGAAAAGCAATAACACAGTCCTCCAGATGGCTAGTCGATGCTGTGACCCATAAACATATACATTTATCCTCGTTAAAAAATTAAAATTCAAATGCGTTACCACTCTTGAGGACTAATGTGAATGCCTAGTTTTCAGTAAAAAGGGTCTCCGGTTCTCTGCGCTCACCATTCGAAACACAGCAGCATTAAGTTGTTATTTTACTCTGTTATTCTGTGAGAGCGCAGTTCTTCAACCCATTCATGCTGCAACCATAATACCTATAGCTGCAACGTGGCTCTACCATTTAGTAACGGTAGTCCGAATCATACGGGAACTTCGTACAATCTTCTATGAGATGGTTGTGTACTGGCAGGATCTCCTTTCTGGGACTAGTAGGCGGACCCCGCTTCCATGTATTATTTGGCTTCAACTGATCACATCAGTCGGATACTCTACATCAAATAATATTTAAATTATGTAAAAGTAAAACATAATAAAGAAATATCATTCTAGTCAAACTTCCAATCTCTCGCTCAATGTTCCAGAAATGTTGGTCATCACAAGGTTATTTCCTAAGTATAATTTAAAACGAAAATATGATATCGAGCGAAAGCATTCATAGACGCCGACATTCGTATTATTATAAGCCCTTTGTCAAGAAAGTCATTATTGATTGAAAACATCAATTCATGTCAGCTTAGTAGGAGCTGTTCTCATGTTTAAATTTATCCCTTCAGTAGCGACTTGTCCCGAGTCCGTACGGATACGATTTATTTTTGAAAATGATATATTGACATGTAGAGGGATTAATTGAATATTTCACTGAAAAAAAGAAAAGAAAGAGAATCATTTTATTCAGTAACAACTATAGCAATTCTATTAAAATTATAGTGTATTATTACTTTGGTAAATGATTACTAAAAAGGTACTCAACTCAGCAGTTTTGGTACTAACAAAGTAATTCGACGCTGATCTTCCGTGGCTGGCAATGAAAATTTAACAAAAAATAAACGTAACAGTATTCATTATAATTATCGACCGACCGAAGACTCGGTTTCGGTATAGTTTCGGCAAGTTTCGGTAAAAAAATCTAGTTTCGGTAATAGTTTCGGTTTCGGCAAAAAATCTGCCGAACCTCCGAAACTCAGCTGGATCTGAAGATCAAAACACTGTTCTGAAAAAAATATTCAGTCCTATCTGTCGCAGCCATTATTGAAGCGGATTGCCAATATATATTGTTATTGGAACAGCAGTCCATATCCAACTCTGAGAAAAGAGTGAGGCATTAACGTATCTTTCTGCTCCACCTACTAGCATACCAAGCGAGCAACTGTTCAGTGCCGAATTCGAATTAAACTACTTGGTGAAAATATTGAAAAACGGTTTCTCTTAGTTAACAATATCAGACTATTTAATTACGAACACTAAAATTAATTAGTTAACAACTTATCTAGAAATAATAGTTATATTTCGTTTGTTTCTCTGATTTTAGAACTGATTTCTTTATCAAGTACGCATTGCATTATAAGTTATTGCAATTATTGTTGACACTGTAACTAGGTAATTATTTAATATCGAGGGCGAAACACAAGAACAGAATAGAAAAGAATGAATTATATTCAATATAAATTACAGTACATAATACTTATTGAGTAATTTTTTTCTTTTACCACTTGTTCGCAAAAAAAAACCCTCTGTCCTGGGAAGAACCAGTAAGAAACCCTGTGGATTTTTTTAAAAGCACAATTTACAATATAATATTTTATACAATTGTTATGAAAACATTTAGAAAGAGCATGGTAGCGATCACCTCATTCCCACCGGTTATTTTCAGTCAAGCCCACTTTAGTAGTATAATAACTCTTACTAGATAAATTAATAAGAAAAAAGTGATATAAAAATCGATTCAAAATTAATTATTTTCTTTTAAATAAATTATTTTTAGTAAAAAACAAATAAAATAATTAACTATTAAAATTCATCGTGAAAAAAGAAATCAAATAAATGCACTTTTAAGTGTTTGAAAAAAGAATATTTCCTATCTGTCAAATTCAATATTCCTGCTGCGATATCGATTATTAAAATTTTCGATTGTCGGTTGTCGGCTAAGTTCATACTCATGATAAAAATTATTTTTTTGTAAAGTTTTTCAAAATCAAATTATTCTGAGACAGTGAAGTACAAAAAAATAACTTGGGACACAAATTCCGTAGATTGCAACTCAAATTCCGTAGATATGTAGATGATGAAAAAATTCCGAAGATCTACGGAAAAATCCATAGAGTTGGCAACGCTGATCGCAAGATCTCGGTATATATCTAATAACAAAGAAAATATACACTATGCTAATAAATAAGTTTTGAAGCTATTGTAACGTAACAAACATTTTTTTTTATTCTGAGTGTAGATTTTTAACAAGACAAGATGAAGTCATTAAAACGTGATTCTTGTTTTTTTAATTAAGTAGGTACTAAACTGTCGTAAAAAGTATTTTAATGTTTGTTGAGACTGCTAATTATATTAGGTTAATGCTTAACTGAATATCTCATTGAATAATATTTTAACAATATTGTGAACACAATAAAATATGTTCTCAATAAGCATTGTTTCTTTAAATGTGTTAGTATTGATTTTTAACAAAATTTACTTAAAAAGTATTTTTAATGTAAAATTGTTGAATTTTTGACTTAAAAATAAATATGTGCTCGTATGTGTATATATTGCCATATGACTACCACAATTATTGTTTTTTATTAAGATGAATTACCTATCTATACATGTGTAAAAATATATTCAGTATACAATAAAAAAATTACATGTCTAAATAAGTGCCAGTTTCGGTTTTGCTTGAAAATTCTGTTTCAGTTGGACACTATTATGCAACGTAAAGTACATATCACATACATATTTTTAAACCTCCGTGCACCAGGTGGGGTTTGACAAACCCCAGTCCTTCAAATTTCGCAATAATTTTAAAACTGTGACCGGGCCAAAGTTCGAATTCTCAGTAGCTGGAATTGCGACGTTGCTCCTCTGATCAGTGGTGCTAAGTCAGTCCAGTAGCAACTTTCAAACGAGCTAGACGACCTTGTACGTAGGGCCATCACACACCCCACCTCGTACGGCACGTTGATAAAGAGGTAAGATCTTTATTCAATGTAATATATGTATTTTTGTATTTAATGTGTTTAATTTATGTATATTTAACATCTTAAATGGATTTTAATTCGTTACAGATAATAGTTTACAAGAAAAATGTCGCATACCATGGAAGCCGATATATTACAAGCATTTTTAGACAAAGGAGACGTCTTTTAAGTAGAACTTAGAGAATCCGAATCGGGTTCTGCAGATGAATCTGAATTTGTGTATTCAGAGTAACACGAGCAGCGAAGTTGATGCAGAAATTATTTCTTCCGATTTAAACAGTGACGTGAATGTACCACTTTCAGAGCTTCGCCCGCCTAGACAAAGGTATTGTATTGGCAAAGATAAGATAGCGAAGTGGCAAAAAGAACTATGCAGGAGCAATGTTCGCTGTAGAGCAGAAAGCATAAATATTTGCCTGGTGGTATTGCTTTGATAACAGGCCCCTTAAACTCCATAAGGCAGAACCAAAAGCTTCCAAGTGACCTACGCAATAAAATTGCTAAAATTTTGATGATTCGCCTGAAAATTAAACTGAACGCCCAGAAAGAAGGTCTAATGCTCAAAAATGATGCTTAAATTGTCCTAGAAAGAAAGATCGTAAAACGAAATACTCACATAAACATTTTACGTGCCTATAGGTATGCAGCACATTGATTTTTTTGTTAAGACTGTGGTAAATTGAACACCGATATCTTTCCTGTGTTCAATTTATGTTTAATTATAAGAAAATATATTGTAGTTTATAAAATTAAAATAATTGTTATAATTAAAAGTGCCGTTTTAAATTAGTACATAAGAAAATGACTTTTGTTACATAAATAACAGAAGTTGTGTTTTTTATTCTTTTATAATAATAAATATTTTAGTACATTCTTTCTACTGTGAGTTTTATTTAAACCTGATTATTATTATTAATACCTAATACTTAATACCGCCAAAAAAAATATGTAAATTTTGTCATTTTTTTATTTTGGGGTTTGTCACACCCCACCTAGTATGGGACGAGACTTTTAGTTACCTGGTACACGGAGGGTTAATAAATAAATATAACAAAAGTAGCAATTAATTAATTTAAATTGAAAAGAAACACATCTGCATTTTGACTTTTAATCGAGAATAGATCTAGATGTCTACGGCCTACAGCATCCACTTACTATCGGGTGGACTATGTGTCCGTTTGTCAAACTTATTTTATTAAAAAAAAAATAACGCTCCAAGCAACGACACGAGATTCACTGTTAAATCTGTGGTGTATGAATTGATCCTAAAACACATTAGTTTCCATTCGCTTTGTAATTTGCCTCTAGTAAAAAACTTTAACCCGACTTGAAAAGTTCCATCAATCAATCTGATAGCTTTGTTCAAACAAACTTGAAATCAGGACGTAGAAGCTTTTTAAATGTATGTTATTACATTGTAGCACATGTTGCTTTTGCATTGTACAATGCTGTTAATGTAAATATAGGGTTTAACGGTTTACTTTTCCAATGATTTACTTTATATGTACGTGAGTTTTATACTATTTCGTATGATGAGGATAGTGAACCAGAGACAATTTTTACTAGTAACACTGGATTTCAACTTAGCCTTCAGGGATGACAGCATATACATTTTGATTCATAATCGTAGATAAATTAAGATGACTATGAACCACAGCTCCACTTCCAAATAGGTGAACTGTATGCTTATTTTTGTCACCTATATTTTAATACGCGAAGAGAAAACTTTGTACCCCTTCTTAAAAATATTGTGCATATAAAGGAGTGTCAGATTTGACATACGAGTATATATGGAAAAGGAGTACAGGTAGCAAAAAATTCTATATGACTAAAATGAGTTACAAATATATTAAATAAAATGTCAAATAATTGTCGCTTTAAAAATTTTGTCCCAATAATTATATGCTCTATAATTTTGTCGTTTGTTTACGTTCATTCTGCCAATGGCTCAGAGTAAGCACTTGTATGTTATTACTAGTGATCGGTGTCAGTAGTGCCATTTTGAGTCCATGGATTTGAATGACAATGTTAAAATGGAAATTCCCCGGGATTTCCGGAAATATTTTTCTGAATGTCAGTGTATTAAAATGAAGTTAAATTGTTTAAAATATCATGAGTAGGTACGACGATATATCAAACTACATATTTCCGCGCGGTGCTGTTTGCCATATTACTGGTTAAAATGCGGGATCTTATTATAATGGATTTTGGTAGTTTAATATGTCGTCATGTGTACTCAGCACCATTTCTTATTATAATAATGTGTGAAATATGAGAAGGATTAAAGTTGCAGTCTATATACGTCCCACTGCTGTGCCTTCTCTCATTTTTGAAACGGTTTTTTTTGGGGCAAGAAAGTGTCCGCCGCGCTGCCCCAATGCGTGTTGGCGACTTTACTTTATTATTATTATATTTATTCAATGATGATTGAATAATAAAAATAAAAAACAAAACGCCAACATCTAGACATAAATATATTTTGTCCTAAGTGTGACATATAAAGACTTCTACATTTGGAGTAAAAAAATCGTAAAGCCAGCTTCGCAATATTGCGGCACTCGCATAATTTTAAGTCTACGTTTTGATATTATTGTTCAAACTTGTACTTGTAGAGATGACTTTAGTGACCAATACAATATGTGCATAAAGCTAAATTGAAAAAAAAATCTCAACAAAAAATCAGTTTAGTAAAATAAATAGATAATAATATATTTCCGGGATTCAGAAGGCATATGATAACGGTTACTAAATCCCGGGAATAGCACCACCTTTGCCAATCACTATTTATTACTCTAAGGACAACGTCAAACACTAAATAGTCTGTTGTCAAACAGTCGTATGGTGTAGACATTATCGTCAATGTACTGTTAAAAGTGAAATACAGCTCGATCAATATGCAAACCTTAAAATTTAATGAAATACGTCTAATTTCGACCACTAGGCGATTACTAGTAACAATAAAATATAATATAATTGCTAGTTACGATTTCATGCTGTTAAATCATTATCATTACAGCCCTTCACAAGTCAACTGCTGAACATAGGCCTCCCCCAAAGAATGCCACAAAACACGGTCCTGAGCCACCTGCATCCATCGACTTCCTGCATATTTTACCAGGTCGTCACTCCATCTAGTATGGGGACGCCCTACACTTCGCCTGCCGGTACGAGGCTGCCACTCGAGAACCTTTCTTCCCCATCGGTTGTCGGTTCTTCGAGCTATATGGCCGGCCCATTGCTACTTCAGCTTAATAATCCGTTGGGCTATGTCGGTCACTCTGGTTCTACTGCGGATATCCTCATTTCTGAGTTTATCACGCAGAGAAACTCCGAGCATAGCCCTCTACATAGCTCGCTGAGCAACCTTGAGCTTCCTTATCCGGCCAGCAGTGAAGGACCATGTCTCAGTTCCGTATGTCATCACTCGCAACACGCACTGGGTATACAGTCTCGTTTTGAAGTTTTGAGGTATACCTGACGAGAAGATGTGCCGTTATTTCCCGAACGCTGCCCAACCGAGTTGAATCCGTCGATTGATCTCTCGGTCGAAGTTGGACTTACCTAGTCGGACTATTTGTCCCAGGTAAACACACTCGTCAACAACTTCGAGCTTAGCGTTCCAAACAAATACCGGCATATACTTTTCTTAAATACATCTAGCAGCGATTTAATTTCTGCTCTGACTATAGACCGAACCTTATCAAGATCTAGTCCAGCCGTAGTATGTCCCATTATTTTTCGTTCGTTGTCCTTTACGCGATGAGTGACGTTGAAACTTTGATTAGCGTGTTCCTCTAAAGCCGTGTAAGTTAGTGAGCTTCTAATTGTTGTGTTGTCGCTCTTTGGTCTGGTGTAGATCGGACATAGCCATGTACTCTTATAGTTCTCAGTTAATTTATTTTAACATGTTTTAGATGTCGAAATACATTTGTAGTGATATCAATTTCTGCATGTGCTACACGACATTATTCCTGTGGAGTTTGGGAATCTATAACAACATTCAAACTTACTTTTGGAAGACATGACTTGCTATGAAATATTTTGCTTGATCCTAAATTTAAATTTAAATAATATTATTATAATAGTAAGGAATTATTATTTTAATCATATTATATATACCAAGCTATTTCTAATGTTTTGTGTTGTTAATTGTGTAACAAACATGATTGTAAACTGTTATTTAAAAAAAAGTCCCGCTGGATTTCTTACTGGTTCTTCCTAGGACAGAGTTTTTTTCGAATCAGTGGTAATTAAACAAAAGAGTGACTTTCAATAAGTAGATATTATGTAGGTATAATCTATATTGAATAAAAAAAGTTTTTACTTCTGTTTCTGTTTCTGCGACAAAACGTTGGAATCTTAATTTTTAGGCTCTAGCAGACCATAATTGCGTGATTTGCACTTAAGGCGTGCAATAGATAATAAAAATAACCTAACCATTCACCTCCTTTACTTACTTTAGCAAGAGAACCTTGAAATTTGGAAAAAAAAATTAATACACCATTATAAAATTTATACACCAAAGGAAAAACTGCTTGTATGTATTCTGAAAATTATACATTTAAAGGGCATACGAATTTTACCACCTGCATAGCGATTATATATAATATAATACGAGTAATCTAAAGGCAAAGTAAGAGATCCTATAACTCTCCAATGAGCGCTGGCAAGAACGGATAAGGAGAATCTTCCATCTCCTTTTCACAAGGACTTCTTGTCTGCCTGGGACGTCTGAGTAGATATTTACTCTCTCACCTGATTTGAGTGCAAGGACTGTTGTGTACTAGTCTGAAGATTATGAAGAGCCAATACAATCACATAAGCTGTATTGTATGAATGAACACGCACTCAAAACCATTTGCAACCAGTAATATGATTTTAGGTGTATAAGTGTGCGTGAAATGCAAGGTTAATGAAAGTATTGTGATATTAGGAGATTTTAATGGAAGGGTTGAGGTGAGGAGGCTTGGTTATGAAAGGATATTGGGAACGTTTGGTGAAGAAAGTAAATAAGAATGGTGAAAGCCTTCTCGCCGTATGCGTGGAAAAGCATCTTTTTGTGACGAACACTGTCTTTCGTCATAAGAAAATTCACACGTATACATAGGAAAAAGGTGATAACAGAAGTATGATAGATTTCATAATTTTTGATGAAAGAATGTGGAGCGCAGTGGTAGATACAAGGGTTTACCGGGGCTCTAACGTAGGGACGCATCATTACTTGGTCTTATGCCGAATTATTGGTCTTTTAAGACGTTGGAGGCATCGGACATCTATGTCTACTACTGCGTTACAGCGTATAAGAACAGAGAGGTTACAAGATGAAGGTGTGAAAGAGAAGTTCAAATGTAGATTGAGAGTAAATATAAGTGGTATGGCTGAATTGTGTATGAATGATTTAGACTTGGAGACAGTGTGGTATAATGTCAAGAAAGGTTTAGTGAATGTAGCTACCGAATTATGTGGTGTAAGTAATAGAACGATTGAAAGGAGAAATAACACGTAATGGTGGGATGATGAGGTGCGGATGGAAGTTGAAGCAAAGAAGAAAGCATGGCTAGATTTACTAGCAACCAAGGCTAGTAATTCTAGCAGTATAAATGATGATATTGAAAGAAAAAAGGCAGTCTTAAGACACTTAAATAAGAGAGTAAAAGAATTAGTTGAAAGGAAAAAGCAAGAAAGAATGGATAAGAATGATAGAAGAATATCAGATAACTTCCAGGCAAACATTAAAATGTTCTAGAAACTCGTAAGAACTACCAGGGGACATTCAAAACAGCCTAGAATGAATGCTATACGAGACCAGATTTGCTGTATTCTGAATGACGAAGTTTTGGGTTTAAGGAGATGGAAGGAATACTTTGATAGCGTGTTTATGAGTGATGAGACGTTTGAATTAAATGAAATAGATAAAGTATGAAAGCAGGTAAGGCAGCCGGATATGATAGAGTATCTCTCGAAATGCTAAGGGCTGGAGAAGGAATGGTGGCAGACCTGCTGTACACCTTGTTTAATTTATGTTGGGAACTTTAGTGGGTACCGGGAGACTGGTGCAGAGCCGTGATAGTCCCAATATATAAAGGAAAAGGATCACAGCAGGACTGTAAAAACTACCGTGGTATCAGCCTTCTTAGCATTGTGGGAAAAATGTATGCTAAGGTACTAATTGAAAGAGTTATGAAAGTAATTGATGGAAAAATTTGGGATATGCAAGAAGGATTTAGAAAGGGAAAGGGATGTACGGATCAGGTCTTTTCCATTCGCATGGTCGCGGAGAAGTTTTTGGCCAAAAAACAAAAAGTGTTTTGTGCGTTCATAGACTTAGAGAAGGCTTATGGCAGAGTGGACAGGGATGTGTTATGACAAACACTGAACTCATTTGGGTTGAGCGCTGGCTTGATACAAGCATTGAAGTCTCTATATAGGGACTATAGTGCTTGTGTCAGGATCGACAGGGCCTACTCGGACTAGTTTGGCATCCATAAAGGTGTCAGGTGTATGGACAGTTGTTTGAAAAATTTGAAAGTAGAAGTGTGCGGGTTAAGAATGGGTGAGTTAACTGTCAAATGCCTTTTGTACGCCGATGATCAAGTCATACTTTCGTCGTTGGCAGCCGAGTTGCAAATGATGGTTACATTAATGAACAGGACATTAAAAGAAAAGGGAATGAAAGTGAACTCAAGTAAGACGAAAGTTATGGTTTTTGAAAGAGAAGAAAGTAAAACGATATGTGAAATAAGAATAGAAGGGAGTTGGTAGAGCAAGTAGATGAGTTTGTGTATTTGGGATGTGTGTTTAGCAGGGATGGTAGATATGATCAGGATATAGAACGACGAGTAAATGCAGGAAATAGAGTGAATGGGGCTCTACACTCTATTGTGAAAAGTCAAAATGAGTCCAAAAAGGCACGTATGGCAATTCACAATGCCGTGTTAGTCCCTAATTTAATGTATGGTAGTGAAAGTTGCGTATGGCAGAAGAAGCACGAGAGTAGAATAAATGCTGTAGAAATGCGGTGATTACGTAGTATGCTAGGGCTGAATCTGAATGACAGGGTGAGAAATAGTGTGATAAGAGAAATGTGTGGTTTGCAAGATGATGTTGTGACTAGGATTAAGAAAGGAATGCTTCGGTGGTTTGGTCATGTAGAAAGAATGAATGAGGAAAGAGTGACAAAGCAAATTTATGTTGCAGAGGTGAATGGCAGAGTCGGAAGGGGTCGCCCTAGGCGAAAGTTTATCGACCAAATGGACGATATATTGAAAATGGGCCAAATCAAGAGTACCTTTAACCGATGAGCGTGTATGCGTAGGTGTATGGATGTGGAGGAAGCGAGAGAGGTGTGTCAGGATTGTGCCAAATGGAAGTCCATAGTCTCTGCCTACCCCTCAGTGTGACAGGCGTGAGTGTTTATGTATGTATGTAAGTGTGCGTGAGTGGGTATTCTTACAATAAATTAAGCACGATTTTGGCGTCGCCTGAAATGTAAGTTATGTTCTGTCTACCTTTGTTAGTTGGTCTGGCACTTTTTTTCACGACCAATGTTTTTCGTGATGTCGCATAAAATTAAACAATTATACGACCTAGTGCTTTAAGAAATTGTGGACAGATATTATCACACTTTTAATGTAGTAGACGTGACGATCGTTATGTTGGTTTGACAATGAAATGTTTGAGCACGTTTGCCTTTATTTATAAAACTGTAATAATGTTTTACTCGTACTTTTGAATATATTAATTATTTATGATATTAATTGCTATAATTATAAAGTCTATCCAGACGGCGGAGAAGTTTCGACGGTTGCGTTTAACCAGCATGCCAATTACTACTTCAGTGAGAAGTGGTTCCTTGGTTCCACGCCCACTACTCTGACATCACCACGCAACATCACCTGATTTGAGTTCAGATAACGAGTGATTCTCATGCTCAAAATGGATGTTAGTGTCTTGTACATGATAAGCAGATAAGTTATGGGCGGTATTTGCTTGGGTTTGTGGTGTCTTGGTCTTTAGGAACCAAATGAGTGATCCTAGTAGTAAAGAGGCTCGGAAGCCACTTCCGGTCGAGAGACTCTTGAAATTGTCGGGCGAGTACAGCGTGACACACTGATGCGCACCAAACATTTCCACTTCGAGGCCCTTCGGTCTGCCTCAGCTACGTTGTCCTTTTTTTAAATATATACAAATACAAATATAAATTCTTTATTTGCAAGAAACACAGTTGAGTTGAGGGTCTTAAGTTAAATCTAGTGTTCATGTGTTTAGTCTGCTCGCAGAGGTGCAAATATATAGGTACATAATACAAAAAAAAACTGTATGTGGATCACATAAATCATTGAACTAATTTTTCCATTCTTAATATTCTTTTAGGCTATAGAAACAATTTTCCAATAATCATTTTGTTAAATTATTTTTTAAAGAGACTACTTCTTTTTCTTTTAAATTCTTAGGTAATGTGTTATACAATAATATGAGTTGTATACATTTTTCTTATACATATATATATAATGACGGTGTGCATGGGCGTAACATTCGCACAATGACTCACCACAACTTCCCTCCAAGGGCCCTTGCTATGGTTTCCGGGCTCTGACCACAGGTCGCACCAAAATGCGACAGTGTCAACCTGATTCGGCGCTGGGCCCGTTGGTCGTTCCAATGATTTAAAAAGCCTCTTCTGATCATTATGGATGAGACAATTCTGGTTGAACCGTGTCGACCCCTCGGTATATCGCCGAACCCGCTTCCCCCAAGCAGCAATTCTCTGCTTTCGGTTATCTACGCGCTCTGTCAATTTTTGCACTATATCCGGCTGAGGCAAAGTGATATTTGTCCCAGCAAATGCCACCCTTACGGTGCGCACAATTCTCGACCTATTATTGCCCCACCTGAAGTTTATCAGTCTGCGGATGAGGGCCCTTGTCTTGCGGTACGGTACTCAATCCTTCTTCTCCAGGCTGGGATAGCGCTACTTTGCCCAGTAGTTCGTCCAGAAAAGTGGGAAATTTGGCACCTGCAATGCCGCAAACTGCCAAAGCGGTGCAAAAGAGTATTGAGTCCGTGTCGCAAAGGTTCCGGCTGGCTAAATAGGTTGCCAGTAATGGGTTCAGGGCTGTCACGACATCATGAATCCGCTTGCTTAGGGTTATTCGCGGTAGTCGCGATCGATTTTCGAAAGGCGTACAGCGGGTTTACACAATCGCCTCCTCCAATTTACTCCTCATCTGCTCGAGTTCGTGGGTGATCATTTCATCATCGCCTGAATCAACCAGAGCGAGAAGATCCATGGCGGCCCCCACATGTGGCTGCTGGTTTGTGGTCTGAGGAGCCGCATCACCAGCTATAGCCAGAACAGCCTCACTTCGTAGTCTTTGGAGTTCGGCATCATCAAATATTTTCGAGCACAAGATATACCGAGCTCGGTCTGCCAGGTTTTTCTCTGTGACGGGAACAGACTGCTCCAGTCTGCAAAAAAGCAATGCATGCGAGCCCGATAAATTAGACTATAGGTCAAATCTTCTAATTATTGTAATAGCTTATACAAAATTTCAAAGAAAGCTATAGCTTAATTTAACCTTAATATCTACTATTTGGTTTCGTGTTTTCTACAGAATTTTAAGGAAATCAATGAACTAAATTTTTCGACAAATTTCTACTTCTTCATGTGCTTACTTCGAGTTCCAATCAAAACTTTGCCGTGCAATCCAACGCATACGATTTCATTCATTTCGTTTGTTTGTTTAAACTTCGACCCTAAAACTTGACTCCACTTGGAACGTTCTACACTTCAATGTGGTTTTAGATTAAACAAACTTCAGATCGCGATGTTCAAAATTTCTACTGATCGTATGAACTATACGTATATGATACTTATGCGTTCAGAAAGCTTCTTGTTTGCTTTTATTTTTATAAAATGTAACCAATAACTATGGTTCCCGTTAAGTTAGTTTCTGAATAAGTATACTAACTTATAGCAAAAATAACTTCACTTCAGGTAACTTGACTTTTTATATGCTAATTGCATGTGATTTTATTCTCTAACTGACACGTTCATACATAAGCCGGGGTCTTTGACAATACTCTTTCTTACTCCCCGGCTAGTGTAGAAGAAGTAATAAAACCACATACAATTGGCAACTTATTTAAATTAATTTAAATTATTTAAAAAAAAAATAAAACAGCTTTAAATACAAACTATTCATTCAGTAACTTAGGATGACGTAAATTAAAAATAAAAAAATTAAACGGTTCAATAGTTGAACTGATATTTTGTTTAAAAGAAGGGGTTGACATGAACTTAATTTACTGCGAAATGGGTCGTTAAAGAATACGAAGTATTTTTAAATATACGAACCTCGCATTAGGCAAAGGAAATATAATTTCAAGATAATTAAAAAAAATCCAAAAATAATCTATTATAACTACAAAGAATGTTGAAGTATTTACAAACATATTTCTGAAAGTCAAGTGGCGATCTTCACACAGCGTCTCTGCAATCTACATCTGCCCATCTGGTGTATTTATTATTCCACAGGTCTACTCTGGACTTAAATTATGCTACCCTATTTCGATGTATTACATTTAAAGTTTCAACCCGGGTTTTCACGTACACTTCAGAAGCGGTACAATAGCAAATAAATCCCATTTGATATAAACTTACGCGTTACGTTTTCTTATACATATTACAGTTTATTATTTAGGTTTAAGATTTGAACAAAGTCTTTCATATTTATTCAGTTGACTCCGAATCCCAAGATTAGTTACGCACAGATGCAACTCTCGCACGTAACGAGAGATGCCCTACTTCACGTTCAGATAATGAAAGATACGCATACAAAGAAGGCGGTCTCGAGGGCACGGAATCATTACGCCGGTTGTTAAGCTGTACTAGCACATCTCATATCTACACTGTGCATATCATCTGGGGAAACGACCTTTTCATAACTAGGAAACTAGTTCTTCAAGTCTATTGTCTAGGTTCTACGCTTCCTGTGTATTATAATACACTTGTCACATCTCCACGGCGCAGTTGTGTAGCATTGAGTAGACGCGCTAAAGACCGCGGTTTATAATCCCGCACGGAACGTATATTTGTATGGACTACAAATAATTGCATGAGGTGTTTCTCATATTTAAGATTATGTATGTAAACTGCTCCAAGTTTTATTACTACATCCATATTTATTATTTTGTGTTGTTGTCAGGAAGGTACTGCTGCTCATCTTCTGTTTCAGCTTCCCTCTGCCGCTTCCTACGACAACCACGGGACGATATGCGGTAGTGGATATTCTTTCACCGCCACTACATGGTAAATATTGCATATTCTAATATTATGTAATGAGTAATGACGCATAACATTGATGCAAGTAAATATGTGTACTTTAAATTAGCTTCAAATAGACTCAAGTTATTTTTTATTCACACACAAGTAACGTGGAGAGTAGACATACATAAGTTTCACAAGGACACACATCCAGACCCGGAACAATTATTTGTAGGCCGTGAAAATACTTGTTCAATATATGTAATGTTGAAACAATATGTACCAAAAATAAATTACAAAAACTTATAATAAAAATATTCGTGCTACCACAACCGGCATAGAAGATTTCGTTAAGCAAATTAATTAAATAAACAAACTTTATTTTTTAATTTTTCCCAAAGGAAAAATTAAAAAATGAATTTTTTATTTTTTTTTCTACTTGCGTAGACACCCTGGCGGTCTCTCATCTCAGGGGTATCTCGTTTAGAGCCGGGGCGGCATCAGAGGCAGCTGAACTGAGTAAGTGGCGCAAGTATGAGTCTCTATCGGTCCGTGGGGTCCACGTGCGGTGAGGTTCCTAAAGGAACTTCATCCCCGGCTGGTCGTTGCTGCTGGTTATAAGAGGGCTGGTTCTTTCCTCGCTCAAAGGCTAAGTATAGCCATTCAGCGGGGAAACGCAGCCAGCGTTCTTGGCACGATACCGCGGGGAGTAGGACTATATGATATTTAAGTTTCTAGTTTTAGTTTTTTTTTATTATTATTATAGTTTTTAGTATTGTAGATTTAAATAATATGTTGTTTAATAAAATTTAATTAAAAACTTGATTACAAAAAAAAAATTCCCACGGTTATTTAATTTATTAAGGAGGTGACTTTGGAAAACGTTAGCATATTTTTATAGCTTCCTGTAGAGAGCGTATTACTATCTTATTTACGACAGACATAAGATAACCAAACTGGCGACTGACTACACCGTCAAATGTGAGAGACGTCTGGTATTGGGATTCTCAATCCGTCTCCATGCGTGACTAATAAGGCAAATCCTCCATACAGTGAGAGAGGTCCATACCCAGTAATAGATTATTAAGAACTCATGAAGAATAGACAAGAAGACAAGTAAATGTTACCCCAAAGAATAGAGGTCCCTACAAAAAAATGCAGCGGGAACCTTTACATTAACATGGGGAAATGCCTACGCATACCCGCCTCGTGAAGGAAAGGATGGGTTATGTTGCAATCACACCGACTAAAACCCCATAGTGTTCCTCCTTCGTCGCATATTGGCAGGGCCACCGGACGCGGAGAAACGGAGAGCCTGAGGCCTAGAAGGAAGAATATGTCACGCAACCACAATGCGCGTTGACTGCTATACACGCCCGGATATTATTTAATTTATCAGTAATACAACTTTCCTCACAATGATCGCATTTAGCTTCTTGTAAATTTGCACCTCAAATAGTAAACAATTCTGCAGTGCTGGTAGGGATGGAATTCGGTTTATTCGGGTACTTTGACATTTAAAGATGTTTGATTATCCCATAAGCTACAGGAGCTTATTTCTACGGTCTCTTATTTAGTTACAAGGGTTTTTAATAGATAAGCAAATATGCAATTAAGATATAATATTTTATAACTTTAATTAGTAAACATTTAACAGCTAACTCGGAGGTCAATATCAGACTGCCGAAACAGTTATTATGTTGTACAAACTTCTGCACAAATTAATATTAGGACAAAATTTTGTTTCTATGTTCGAATATTCTTATGTCTGAAATAGGAATTTTATTTATTCTTTAATACTGTCTATACATGAATATTTTTTTTACGTATTACATAATTTATTTTATTAATTTCTTGTTTTAATTTTACTTATTTTATACTACTGGTGCAGCAGACGTTTTTACCCATAAAATATACATTATTTTATCAAAACTGTAACTAAAAATAAAAATAAAATTAAAAAAAAACATCTTCTTTATAGTTCCCAGTTGCGAAGCTTATATACAACATTAAATTAATGACATAATTTATTAATGTAAATATAAAAAAAAAAACAATAAGCATTAGAGCCTGCTATTTTACGCTGGTATTCTGTTTTTACAAGTCAATTTCGAACGTTGATTTGTACCACGTGTTAACATGTAGTATTCCTGACGATATTTTTTTTCAACGTCGAGCACGTTATAAATCAGCACTGAAAATTTAAATTAACGATTCTATACGATACGAAATATTGATCCATTACACTTAAATATGCATAATATATAATAATTAATATCCTCCAGAACGAAACTCGGTCACGACGGCCAATCTAGGGCCGGAGGCAACGCATCTGTGCATAACAGATTATAGTGCCCAAGTGTATAAACAATCACAGGTGCACTCTCTATTCCCTCACTGTCTTAGTCCGATGGTACGGTAATCCGACACGAGCGGAGAGACAACAGGCGCAGGATCAACAGCTTTACGTGTTTTCCGACGCGCGAGGTTGTAATACCGCCATCTTCCTAACTCAGGGCAGCTAATGAGAATTTCTTGTCAAACAAACCCAATAACTCATTATGGCCCTATCCTGAAATAGAAGTTTAAATTAAAAATGTCATGTGATAGCAATTATACTAATAGTGTAAAATAAGTACCCTACGTTAATATGAGCTTCATCCAGCGACAGCTTGCACAGCGAAGAGCACTAAAATCTTTCGGTTTTATTATAATCATTGTTGCTTTTGAAATCATGCCAAGCGTGGTGATGTTAAATTGTTAATGGCATTAAATATTTTATTGAAACTACATTCCCGAACCTATCTAGATGTGATTTATTTTATAGTGTATTTATGGATTATATATAGCTCAGTAGTTGGACCCTGATTCATTAGCTCGAAGCTGCAATATCTTTTCTTTTACATGGAGAATTGCCTACGCTTACCCGCCTCGCGGGGGCAAGGACGGGTTATGTCGGACTCGCTCCGACGAAAACCACATGATGGTCTGCTCTCACCGCACATTGGCAGCGCTACGAGAGTGCTTTCGCACACATCCGCGGTCACACCGGTGCGGTGATACCGCACGCGCCATGATCGCCCCTCCTCGGAAGAGAAAAATTCCTCCTCCTTAGTGTTGTAGTACCTACTAGTATCCTATGTTTTTTCTAAATTATTACTACTATTATATCCAGGTTGCTCATGTACTTACATTAGGGTTAAAGCGCACTGTAAGTATACGAGCGACCCGCGTTCGGACCCCACCGGCACCAACAAAATTATTATTATCGGCGAAGTTAAATAAAGTGAGGATATCTGCATGTCTAAGAAATACAAAAAAAAATCGCAGACTTGTGAAGTTTGTCAATAAGCATAAGAGCAGCGCGACAGATCTTCAAAACACACAGTATATACAAACTACTTACAAAACTTATATAAAAAACAGCTTGGAAGCGTCCTCCACATTCCCAAGGGTTATTGCCAATCGTGTATTCATTTATATTAGATTTCTTTAAGCTGTTATTATAACATTTGCTGATAAAAATATCTAAATATATTGATGGATTTATTAACATTTATTACTCCCATCAATGCTATTCAAAGAAATAAACGTTTTGAATTACAAATTGACAGATTCTTTTGATTATACTCGGTGTTGCAGACGAATTAAATTGGCTTAGTTGTTATTTAAATTAGGTACTGTTGAGTCGATAGAGACTGAACAACTTAATAGTCAATAGTAAACGTGCAATTTATTGTTTTTTTTTATGGAATCTCTCTTACAAAGCAATAAGGACCGTGGCCGAGCTCACTTGTCTACTCTAGCGCCATCTATTATCTATCTATGGAAGCGGTTGCGATGTATATCGATATGAAAATTTGACGCGCTAAATACATCGTTCTTTATTTAATACATTTCCATAGATGTCGCTACATGGTACCGCTAAGTAAGATTGACGAAGTCATTGGGCTCTAGTAAGGGTAACAATTGAGCACACAGTCCACCACATCATTAAGAAAAAAAATACAGATATGTTGTCACCTCTGAAGACTAAAGTAGAAAGTGCCTCGTTTCCTGTAAAAAGGGTATTCGGTTCTCTACACTCACCATACGAAACATATGCTGGTATTCTGTGAGAGCGTGCACTTCTCCGGTATATGCCTGTAGCTGGCGATTAAAGAATAAAGAAATTTATATTTTCTTTTTAATTTTGGCCAATTAAAAAAATAATATAATTTTAGTTATAAGGTATACGTGACTGCAAGTTACGGCAAACAAAGTTAAAACAGTTTTGAATTCACAAATTCCGCTAAACGTAATGAAATTTATTTGTTTCAACAATTTAATCTTTCTTAAGTTTAAACAACCGCAAGCGGCCGCGCTTGGGAGCACTTAGTTTGTAGGAAGCTACGAATTCGAGTGTTTAATGGTATAAATGGAACGATAAAACCAGGTATTAGTTTGGGTTGTAGATACATTTTTAACAGCCACAAATAAAGATTGTTCGTAAAAAATATGACAGAATACACGAGTTTCTTAACACGTTGGTCTCTATTACAATAAGTATTTGATTTTTTAAATATTGCGTATTAAAAGTAAATAATTTAATAATAATCTTCATTATTAATTATCTTTATACCTAATATATACTTTAATATATTTTTATCATCATTACAGCCTTTCATAAGTCCACTGCGGAACTTAGGCCTCCCCCAAGGAATGCTACTAAGCACGGTCCTGACCCACCTGCATCCATCTTGGCGTGTAGTTGCGGTCAGGAACATCCACTACCCCATATCTTCCCGTGGGTGTCGTAAAAGGCGACAAAGGGAAACAGGCAGGAGATGGTCAGCAGCATCTTTCTGATAATAGTCAAAATTACAATAAAAAAACTGTGGTTGCCAACCCGCTCACTATACCACCCACTATACAACCCGCAACTATGGCAAATACCCCCCTATATTTTTATACCTAACCAAAATAATAATAGTAATTATTATAGCCGAATCTAGTTCTAAATCAACAAACAACACTTTCTCTCTCTCTTTCTCATTCTCTCTCTGTCTTAAATTCCTTTATTCAATGAATATAGGGATATTTCATCACTGTAGTCGGGTTCCATGTTTTAAATATTTTTATTTGCATACTAACGATCCGTTCCGGCTTCACACGGGTATTATTTTGTTTTTGATAGTAGCACCACTTACCGGGTCCAATTGTGAATGTAAGCCATCCAAGGGCACACCAAAACACACAAAAAAACATTATCAAAATTGGGTGCTGATATCAAAAATAGCAAACACAGTCTGCCTGATTGTGATACTGTGGTCAGTAGACACCGGATTAGACCATGTAAATAAATCATATCTTCATCTAAATCAACCAGTAAAATTCTAGTACTGGCTATGAGACTCTCTCGGTTTAGCAAAAATTTACCATGCCACTACCAGACGTCCCGCGCCATTCACTATATTCAATATTGTACTTGTTAAACATCGAAATACGAAACAAAATACTTTAGCCTACTTACCGTCTGATATGTGGACATACGTCTTAGCGTCTTTCCTCTTAATAAACTGCCTCATTAGCGTCGCTGCTCGGTATTTGCGCCGACATTGAAGCAGGTTATTTACTAACTGAAGGAAGAAAAGTGTAACGCAGGCCGGTAAAAAACAAAGGAGCGGAGATATATTATCACGATTAATTTAGATAGGAGGGGTTAACAGTGCATATGAAGTTCCTTGAATTGCTCTAACGTAATTATAATGGATGTAAGTGGACTGTATTTATTTATGCTGATTGATTAATGACTGACTGATCTGAGGTTAGCTATACTAGGGGACTGCTCGAAGAAAAGATGGTACTTTTTACTATACTGTATTAAAATATTTACAATATTCGGCACTATTAAATTAAACTATCTAATATGTACAGAGAGAGGTCTTCAATTGTAGAGTCTTGATTTGCTGTCTTGAGTCTTCTTTGTTGTCTTCTCGAGTGCCGCTTCCGAAATGAAATGAACGACTCACAGACCAAAACGCCCTTCTTATATCTCGCAAGAAGGCGTCTCAGTCTGTGAGTAGTGCCGTGCGACGATGCTGCACGCCCATTGGTCGTCGCTTGGCTCCGGTGTACGGGGTGTGCGGGGTGCAACGGGGTACGAAGGGGCAACGGGGCGGCGGGTCTCTAGCTGTCCTCAACATCCTCCCCCCGGCGTAGCTCGCGAGCCCAATCTTCTCTCGGGAGGACGGCGATTTTCCTGACCGGCCGCCGCAGCAATCCGCCCCTGGTCCGCACCTCCACATTGCGCACCACGCCGTCTGGTCCGGGAAAGGTCCGTGTTACAACTCCCCGCGGCCACACGTTCCTTGGCATGCTACTGTCTGCCACCACGACGAGGTCCCCTTCTTGTATTTGTCGCTGCTGCAAATCCCGCGAGTCCCCGCGCGTAACCAGCGTCGGCAGGTACTCCCTCATCCAGTGCCTCCAGTACTCGTCGGCAAGTCCTTGCGCCGCCCTCCACGCCCGACAATCACTGGGCGTGCACGGCGCGGTCACTGGCAGGCTCGATGGTCCCAGCAGCAGGAAGTGGTTGGGTGTCAGCGCCTCTTCCTCGTCGATGTCGACCGGTACGTGCGTCAACAGTCGAGAGTTCACCGTGTTCTCTGCTTCTGTGAGGTTTCGGAGTGGCTTCGAGCGCGGTCTTCATTGAGCGCACGAGACGCTCCCATGCGCCTCCCTGGTTCGGCGCGCCCGGCGCGATGAACTTCCAGTCTGTCCGCTGAGTCAACGCGTAGTCCTTCAGCTGGGGTGCCCACTCTTTCATTGCCCGTCGTAGTTCGGTATCCGCCCCATGGAAATTTGTTCCGTTGTCAGAATAGATGACCCGTGGCCACCCACGCCTAGCCGCCATGCGCCGCAATGCTGATATCGCCGAGTCCGTCGTAAGGGAGTAAACTAATTCTAAATGCACCGCGCGCGTCGTTAAACAAGTGAATAACGCTATCCACCGTTTTTCATGCCGACGTCCTATAATCACTGTTATAGGCCCGAAATAATCGATTCCGGTGTAGGTGAATGGTCGCGCGAATGCCCCTAATCGTTCAGGTGGTAGATCCCCGATAACCGCTGGCCGTGGTGTCGCCTTGTGTACCCTGCATCGCAGACATCTCCGCTCCGCTTCTCTTATTGTTGGTCGTAATCGAAGGATATGATATCTGATGCGTAGGTCGTTTACCACCCTCTCCCTGTTGGCGTGGCTTGCCTCCTGATGCGCCTTTTCCACAAGCAGCTTTACAAAATGGTGGCGTCCTTCCAATATGATGGGCCTCTTCATCTGGCTGTCCACGTCGGCTGCGTCGATTCGTCCTCTAGCTCGTAATATGCCATCCTCCAATATGGGGTCGAGATTCCTCAACGCGCTGCCGGTTGCCAGGTTCTTTCCTCGCTGCAGTCGACTGATGTCTTCAGCGAAGCTTTCTTGTTGACTGCGTTCTATCCACATCCGCTCTGCTCTCTGGATGTGCTGCAATGTCAGTCCGTGCGCCCTTTCTCTTATGGCATCGACGAACTGTAGTATCCGTGCAGTGGCCCTTATTAATCTCTCGTAGGAAGAGAATCTCTCGATGTCTGGCAGATGTGGAGCGTTCTTGGTGTCGCTCTGGTGCGCCACGACTTCCTCCAGTTATCATTATCATCGCCTGCCTTCTCTTCCTGACGGCGAGCCCACCTGTCTTCGTCCTCGTACAGGAATGGCGGTCCCGTGAACCATCTGTCGCTCTCTTCTTTATTCATATAATTCACACGCGTCGCTTGATCCGCGATGTTGTCTGCGGTCGATATCCACCTCCATTGCTCGGGTGACGTGTTCTTTGCTATCTTCCCTAACCTATGAGCCACGTATGGAGTGTAACGCGCCGTATCGTTCTGTATCCAGTGGAGCGCCGTAGTGGAGTCTGTCCAATACACTACCTTATCGGCTACCACTCTGTGCTCGCCTTGTACGAATTCCGCGAGTCGCGCGCCTATCAAGTTCGCCTGCAACTCTAAACGCGGTATGCTTTGTGCCTTTATAGGGGCAACTTTCGCCTTGGCCGCCACTAACCGTACACTAATCGTTCCGTCGCGGTATCGTATTCGCCAATATGCCACGGATGCGTACGCACGTTCGCTTGCGTCGTTGAAAACGTGAAGTTGACGCTCTGCCACTCCCCCCGTAGGAGCATAGCACCTAGGCAGTCGCAGTCGTGACACCTCCTCGATGACTCGCAGCCACCTCTGGAATTCATCCGCTGCCTCCTCGGGTAGTTCATCATCCCATCCGACCTTCTTCATTCGCCATAGGTCTTGTAGCAGGATCTTGGCGGTGATGGTGAGGTAGCTAAGCAGTCCGAGTGGGTCAAACACCGACATGACTGCGCTCAATGCTTCCCTCTTAGTCGGTGGTCGCTGTAGCGCCTTTACTTCCTGTGGCACCCCATTCATAGAGGTGTTGAACGTCAGGGCGTCTTCGTCGGCCATCCATAACAACCCTAGTGTCCTGCCTGGGCTGTCTTGCCTTAAGCCTACTTCCTTAGGCTTGCTCGCCAGTAGTTTCACTGGCTTGTCTTCCAATAGGGTTGTGTGGTTAGAATTCCAGCCTGCCAAGGTAAAACCGGCCTTCTGGTGCCCTTCCGTAACCTGCCTTGCCGTATTTACCGCCTCCTCTACCGTAGCATAACTGTCTAAGTAGTCGTCCATATAATGACCACGTACGATAGCGTTAAGCGCCAACGGATGTGTTTCTGCGTGTGCGCGCGCGTTATGATCCCTAACACTATGTGCGAGAAACGGCGAGCTCCTCCCACCGAAAATCATCGATGTCATAACGTATTCCCGCGGTGGGCTGGATCGCTCGTTACCTCGCCACAGAAACAATTGCGCGGGTTGGTCGCGACGGTCGATCTTCACACGTAAAAACATCTCCCTAATATCCGCGGACACGGCTATTTCGTTCTCCCTAAATCTAAACAGTATGCCCGGTAGGTTTCGTAACAAGTCGGGGCCGTCGAGTAAATAATCGTTAAGATATCTACCGGATGCACGCGCTGCCGCGTCGAAAACCACTCTTGTCTTCCCCGGCTTGTTCGGATTCCGTACGGCGAAGTGAGGCAGGTACCAGCTCTTGGGGTCCTCTCTCTCTGTCCCCTCGGCTTCCCTTGCGTATCCTTTTGCCAGGAGGTTGTCTATCTGGGCTGTGTAGGCGTCTCGAAACTCCGGCGACTTGTCCATTTTTCTCTCCATCGTCCGCAGTCTTCGAGCGGCCATCTCGTAGCTGGGCGGCATCCGCACGTTGTCGTCCTTCCATGGCAGTCCAACTTGGTATTGCTCGCCGACCTTCTTGACGGTGCGCTGGAATATCTCGACAGCGCGTTCCTCTTCTCGTCGCGGCCTACTCTTTAGCGAGATACCTATGGAATCGATCTCGTACTGCCGTTTGAGGAGTTCCGTTAGCTCCTCGTCCTGACTTGCAAACGTTCGGATGTCGCTATTTGACCGTCCGCTAACGCTTACGATGTGTAATACGGTCTCACCGTCTTCCCTACACGTGAATCGCGGCACGGTTCCCTGTATTACCCACCCTAATAACGTACGTGCAGTTATAGGCTGCCTTCGACGTCCTATCCTTAAATTACGGGTGATTATTAAATGCCAGTTGTCGGCGCCTAATAATAATCTCGGTTTTGCGTCCTCATAACAAACCGAACTCGGTAGGTCACGTAAGTGTTTTAAACGTAAACACTCCTTACTTACGGATTGCGAACCTATCTTTAAATTTGCTATTGTCCGCGCATTTATTCTATACACCTCACTGCGCGTTTTGCCACGTATGCCTATGTTAACTAGCCTGCTATCGGCCTCGCGCTGAATATTATTTACGCCTCTAATATTCAGCGGCTTTACCGATCCTTCCGCTCCTAACTCGCGCGCTAAGTCGTCTTCGATTAACGAAATAGTCGAGCCTTCGTAAAGCAACGCATACGTATCTATTTCCCTAACACGTGGTCCACGTAACGTAATGGGACACACTTTCAATAATACGGACGCATTACTACCAACGTTAGACGCGACGAGCACGGTCTCATCCGGTTTTGCCGATGTCTCAGGTGCGCGGGTCTTGCGGGTGTGAAGGAGGGCATGGTGGGGGGCGTTGCAGCCGTCGACGCCGCATTTCTTGGCTTTACATCTAAACCGTCGGTGTTTACTATTTAAACACAGAAAACACACCCCCTCTTCCTTTACCCAATTCCACCGGTCGTCCACACCCATTTGCGGCAACGTCATACATTTGGCGATTACGTGTTCACCCCCGCAACACATACATGAGGCACTACCGGTGTCCTCTTGGGCGGTGAACGTCTTTACGTCGCGGGCCCTATCCTCTACGCGACGTGTCACTATAATCCTTTTCGACGGCGGCGCCTCTCGTCTTACGGGCGATTCCTTAGTCGGCGCTACGGACGTATAGGCATGACTCAACGCACGGTCAGCCCCTCTCATCATGAACCGAGATAGTGTGACGATATCCGGTTCGTCTGCACTTCCGTAGTGCTCCGCATAATCGCACCAACGTGACCGTAAGTGAGGGCTAAGTTTACTAGTGACTTCCCTAGTCGGCATTGGATTTTGCAAATATCCTTTGCCGTCGACGTTCTGCAAAATACACACTATATTTTGTAACTTAATCGCGAACGAATTCAATTCCTGAGCGGTTTGACCCGGGCGCGGAAGGAGTTTCAGTTCCTCTAACGCTCGATCGATAATTACTTCCGGGCGGCCGAAACACTGCTCCAATGTTCGCATAATATCTGCTGGATCCTTCGCGGTAAACAGCAGTGCCGATACTACCTCCCTAGCTTCACCGCGTAGACAGTTTCTTAGCCTTGCCATATTTTTCGTATTTGTGAATCTATATAAACGCGTGGATTCTTTCATCGCGGCTTTGAAGGCTAACCATTCCGCGGCCGAACCGTTAAAAATAGGCAAGTCCTGCGTCTGCTTCGCGGCAGCGGGCCTAACTTTTTTTTTTTTATAGGATTAGGGTGAAAAACGAGCACACAGTCCACCTGATGGTAAGTGGTTGCTGCGGCCCATAGACATCTACATCTATCCTCTGTTACAGATCAAAATGCAGATGCGTTTTCACCCGTGAGGACTAGGATGGAATGCCTCATTTCCAGTAAAAAGGGCCTCCGGCCACCTGCACTCACCAAGCGAAACGCAGAGGTAAACCTCTACTTCACGCTGGTATTCTGTGAGGTCGTGGTACCACTCCAGTTCGAGCCGGCCCATCCATGCGACAGCAGAAGCTGCCAAGCTAGCTTCCGCTAGTCGCTCTATACCCCTCTCTTTCCCTCGCGGAGTAAGCGACCTATCTCTATCCCTATCTCCCTCTAGCCTACGCTATGGCGCTGGCGTCCTATGTACACCTACATCCCTATGACACGGCGACGATAATCTATGATCCGCGTGGCGATGTGGCGATGGCGATCTATGTACACCTACATCCCTATACGGCGACGGTGATCTACGATCCGCGTGGCGATGTGGCGATCTATGTGTAGGCGATAGAGTGCGGCGTTAGACGCGCGACGTAACCCGTACACGACGATCCACCTGGTTCATTTCTATGGCGACTCCACTATCCCTCTGTATCGTTTCTACGCGACGTGGTTGAACCGCACTCGCTACCGTCCTCCCCTGGGCATCTTCAGCGTGGTCGTAATCGGTTTCCCTATTCGGTAGGGCCTGCTTTATCTCGATGCGGGGCGCGGGCTGAGACGGGCGGTAAGGCGACTCCCCCCGCACAGTCTCTACGTTCTCTAACCACCTATCAACGCGTACCCTATTTTCAACTAACTCGTCTTCGTTAATACTTTCCCTGTATGTTTCTTCTTGCAGTTGCGCGACGTCCCTAGTGTACTTCTTCTTAATAAGATCTTCTTCGAGTTGCAATTGCTTCCTCCTAATTGCAGCTAGTTCCTCCGCGGCGTTCATTCGCGCATTCATTGGCTTTAATGGATGGAATGGATGAATCGTGACTTTGAGTAAAAGAGCAATTATTGAGCTTTTGGTAGCCTTTTCTCATATCACATCAGACTGCCACACTAGTATCTACTTATCCTGCTCAATAGCGATAGGATGTGGCTGCGAATAGGGTAGTGGCTATTTATACCAATTTTCAAGCAAAGTCTGTTCCTTGTACTCGTGTATTTATTATAGATTCTAGTCTTTTCTTCTTTAGTTTTTAATTACTAAATCTACGTCAAATTCCCACCACTCCATGCGTTGACTGGCAGTGAATGCCTTTAGGCATTAAGTATCCTTTGTATCCTTTTTATTTTCTAAGAGAATGCAATAAATATTTTAAATAAATAAATTCATCTCCGATTCCCTTGGTGTTGCAGTTGTTTACAGGTGGCTGCAGTCACTACCAGGTAAGTCGCGTGCTCATTCGCCCCCTCTTCTATATAAAAAAAATCCAGCTAAAGGAAATCTGTAACAGACTCTGTACTAGCAATTTTTTTCAATAAAATTTAGGTGACAAGCGAGGACAAGGTCAACCTAATGGTAAGTGGATGCTGAGGTTCATAGACATCTACATTATTTCTTCTCGATTAAAAATTAAAATGCAAAAAGATGGAACGCCTCATTTCCAGTAAAAAGGATCTCCGGTTCTCTACAACCACCATACGAAACACAGCAGTATTTAACTGCTATTTTAAACTGGTATTCTGTGAGAACGTAGTTATATTCCGGTCGAGCAGACCCACTACCACTATAATATAGCTGTAGCGTGGCTCTGCTATGTGTTTAAACAAATCCATAGGCTGTTGTAGCCACTTATAATCAAGTAGAATGTAATTTCGTTAATTTATCAGATAAATTTAAAAAATAGATATTTAATAATCATATGTATGTTTTTATAGGGTAGGGTGACAAACGAGCACACAATCCACCTGATGGTGTTTGCCGTGTGTTTAAGTAGTTGCTGAGACCCATAGACATATACATCTAACTTCGATAAAGATTGAAAATGCGTATGCGTTGTCATCCGCGGGGACTAAGGTAACAATGTATATTGATATTTTCGATGGTGTATCTGTCTAAATAAATAAATAAGATGGAATGTCTCTTTTCCAGTAAAAAGGGTCTCCGGTTCTCTACACTCACCATACGAAACACAGCAGTGTTAGCTGCTATTTAACGCTGGTATTCTGTGAGATGTGTATGTGGTATGTGATTACTAAATAAAATTGCATCTTTTGTCTTTACGGTAGGCATATATAATTAAAAAAAAATTGTCACAGCCTGTATAGATTTCACAGGCACAGACCTTTTCTTATTTCCGTGATATTTCCTGCCACCACGGCGGCTTCACTTAGGAATGAAGTGAAATAAGTTAATGACTAAGAAAAGTGTAGATGATAACGTTTCTTCCTGAAATATTAGTTACATTTTATATTAATTAGATTTTTTTATAGGAGAGGGGCAAACGAGCATGCGGCTCACGTGATGGTAAGTGACTACCGCCGCCCATGAACAACTGCAATATCAGGAAGGGAATTGCAGATGCGTTGTCGGCCTTTAAAAAAAGAGTACGCTCTTTTCTTGAAGGTCCCTAAGTCGCATCGTTCCGGAAAAATCGCTGATGGTAATCGATTCCACAAGGAAGTCGTGCGAGGAAGAAGACATCTTCTAAATCGCACAGTGGTTGACCGCCAATCATCCAGATGGTGTGGATGGTATCGGGAGTTCTGCCGCGATGTGCGTTCGTGAAATTTGGCGGCTGGGATTAATCCGAACAATTCCTCAGAGCACTCCCCATTGTAGATGCGAAAGAAAATGCAAAGGGATGCAACATCTCTTCGCAGTGCCAATGAATCGAGCCGATCGGAAAGGACTCTGTCGTCGACGATTTGAGCCGCTCTGCGCTGGATGCGGTCAAGTGGAAGGAGCTGGCACTGGGGAGACCCTGGCCAGAGATGGGAACATTATTCCATGTGAGGCCGAACCTGCGCCTTGTAAAGTTGCAGGCGGTGTGCCGGCATGAAATACTGTCCCGCTCTGCTGAGCACGCCAAGCTTTTTAGAGGCCAATTTGGCCTTCTCTTCCAAGTGTGGTCACGAAACTGCACGTCACTCGATATGTCGATTCCAAAGATTCAGATACTGGCTGAGGCAAGAAGGGGCGTGCCTTGAAACTGAGGAGATACAACAAAAGGGTTCTTTTTAGCGATAAACGCGCAAACTTGTGTCTTCTGAGGATTAAACTGGACTAGATTTAGTCGCCCCCAATCCGAGACTTTGTTCAGCAAAGACTCGACTTCAGACACAAGTTTGTTCCGATACTCGGCGACGTTTTCCTGAGAAATATTGGCACGGCCGTTGTATAGAGCATCACCAGTGCTGTCATCCGCATAGCAATTAATGTTACTAGTTATTAACATATCATTGATATGCAGAAGAAAGAGCGTTGGTGATAGCACACAGCCTTGTGGAACACCAGCGTTAATAGGCTTGTAGGAGCATGCACCGTCTAAAACGACCTTGATGCTCCGATCTGCAAGGAAGCTGGTGATTCAATTGCACAATTTCTCGGGAAGCCCACAGGAAGGGAGCTTCGAAAGAAGAACTTTGTGCCAAACCCGATCGAAGGCATTCGCAATGTCCAAACTAACGGCCACGGCCTCCTCCTTGGACTCTACTGCCTCCGCCCATCTATGGGTCTGGTCTACCAGAAGATCACCAGCTGATCGACCCCGACGAAACCCGACGAAGATTAGAAATGAATAAATCAAACTACGAATATTCCTAATAGTAGAAGAATTCAAAACAAAATGTGTAAAAATTTATGAATACAGCTCTGAGGCATTGTTTTGTTTTACACCTAGAAATCGAAAAGCTTATATTTTAATAGCAAATTTTCAATGATAGTGATGAAACAGTGTGGCCATCTGCGTTGTTACGCAGATGGACACACTTGAAAGTTCACCTTAATCTCAATTAGCGACATCTGGTGAGCGTAAAATGATTAGCCCTAAATAGTCTGCCGTGCTCCTACGATGTACGTAGACGGATTATACATATCTTAAAAATATCCTCAGGACGTTTTCTTTCACCACCGAACAATTGTTTCTTAATTTATTTTAAAAGATAGGGTGACATACGGGCACACATTCGACCTGATGGTAAGTGGTTGCTGTGGCCCATATACATCTACATATATCCTCGTTTGCGAATCAAAATGCAGATGCGTTGTCACCCGTGAGGGCTAAGATGAAATGCCTCTTTTCCATTCAAATGGGTGTCCTGTTTTTTACACTCACCATACGAGGCACAGCAGTTTTAAACTACTATTTTACGCTGGTATTCTGTGAGAGCGTGGCCCTTCCTCGGTCGAGCCGACCCATTCGTGCTACAACTATACCACTGATATAATTGCAGCATGGCACTACCACACACGATGTTAAATCATCATTTTGCACTTTACAAATTAATTAGTTCCGGCGGTAATAGAACCTAAATTTGTTCTCTATGAAATTAACGGCAAGCGTTTATCTCCTTCGCTACCAAGACTAAATTTAAAGATTAAAAATTAAAACACGAAATATTGAAATAGATTTGAAGATATTCAGTAGAAAATTAAGCAGCCCCGTCAGAGTATTATCAAAATTAAATGTAATTACAACGTGAAATCGTAACGAGGACAAGCTATATATAACTTAGCAAGTGTAAGTCTGGAAGCCATAATTTCACTGCGAAGTCTTAAAAATAAAACAAGAAATTATATATGTGTTAACGTGGCAACCGTTGTTGTTTTATAGGATTTTGGAAATGTATATATATATATATATATATATATATAAATATATATATATATATATATATATATATATATATATATATATATATATATATGTATATGTATATACCAACTTACACCAAGAAAAAGAAAAATGCAGCAACATAAAGCAGCAGCACAGCAGTATAAAGCTGCTATTTTACGCTGGTATTCTGTGAGGGGGTTAAACAGTGTCCACTTCTTAACTCCGCGCTGCTACGGAGAATTTCTTGACGGAAAACCCAATAGCTCAATTTAGTCCGACCAGCTCACTACACCAACGACGCGATAAATTTTATTTACGGACTTGATACATTTTTTTATAAATTTTGACTTTATAAATGGTACAATTCGTTTCATTTATTTATATAAAATTAATTTCAGTTAAAGTTTGACTTTAGACTGGAAAGGCACCTGCTAAATAAATCAAACATCTGACGGTTTCTTATATATTGTAGACTTGCAAAGAATAGCATATTCAGCCACACGTCGAATATAGACTACGGGTTTCCTGGCCAAATAGCCGAATATTAGGCAAAAGTGTTCGGCCGGGAAGGAAGTATTCTACAAGAAGAAAAGGAGTAAAATACTGCCTATGACTACTTTAATTATTACAACAAGAAAAAATAATTATAAAATAAATTAGTATTATCATTTCACCAATAATCTGACTAGAATAAAATGTGTTACTTAACTATTCGGTATTTGGCTGAATAGTACCTATATGTTCGGTATTCGACCGAATAGTATAAAAGTAGCCGAATAGGCCGAATGGTAAATACGAACCGAATATTCCTTGCAAGTATTTATAAAGACATTTATTTTATTCGTTATTTACTTATTACAAGCTTTTATTTAACTTGCTTTCTTCGTATGTCTTTCCTGCATACAATTGAACTTAAATTTGGGATATTTATGTAACTTCTATGATAATGCAATAATATGGTACCCTGGAGATCATCGGATGATGGATCCGGATGCTGGCTAGAGCAACGTGAATAAAATGTTGCTCTTAAATAGTTTTTATGTTTAAAAAAGTTTTCTTTAATATTTTTTAGTTTATAGAGGGAAATCAAACAGGAGGTTGGCAGCAGCATCTTATCGCTATTCGTATTTGACAGAAAACCCCCATAACTAATTTTAACTCAACCCGGAATTCGACCACTAGACAAACGAGGTCATGTCATAGCAAATACCCCCCCCCCCCCCATTAGACCATCTATGGGAAAGGAATATAATTTGCATGTTTTGAATGAATGACATTTATTCAGGAGTTGAGTGATATTTGTGTAGTTATTAACCAACTTCAAAAAACAGGAGGATCTCATTTCATCATCAAAAAAAAAATAACATACATTCTCAAGTCATGTTATTTTTTTGTATTTTACGCAATATCTTCGCCCTTTTTACTGGAAATGAGGCATTCCATCTTAGTCCTCACGGGTGACAACGCATCTGCATTTTGATTCGGAAACGAGGATAGATGTAGATGTCTATGGGCCGCAGCAACCACTTACCATCAGGTGGACTGTGTGCTCGTTTGTCACCCTTATCCTATAAAAAAAAAATAAAAAAAAGATTGTGAACCGATTCTATTAAATAGGCTTTACTCGAGGATGGTTTTATACGTGGTAGAGCCATGCTGCAGCTATATTAGTAATATAGTTGTAGCACAAATGGGTCAGCTCGACCGGGGAAGGACCAAGCTCTCACAGAATACCAGTTAGTCCATCTTAGTCCTTACGGGTGGCATCGCATCTGCATTTTGATTCGCAAACGAGGATAAATGTAGATGTCCATGGGCCACAGCAGCCACTTACCATCAGGTGGACTATGTGCTCGTTTGTCACCCTATACTATAAAAAATGGTCCCATTAAATTTTAAAGAAAAGCTTCCGCTCCCAATGCTGGAAAATAGGGGAAAAGTTTCGTGTTGGACTATTGTTTAAGGAATTTCATATTATGATATCTGCGCAGAATGAGAACGGATTTCAATTTTTTTTTTAATAGGGTATACTTCAAGGGTAATCCCATATAAATTTGGAGAATAACCTCTAAGGCTAGCAAATAAATAATATTTTTTTAGCAACTTGAAGTCGGTTTTTACTTTTTGTTTTTTGTTGTTTCTCTTCATACTAGGTAAGACACATCATTTTATTTTGTAACGCGGATATTTGCAAAGTAAATGTTTCTAAAAGCTTTTATATAATGGATTTCCGCAAAGTAACGCCTGATTCTATTAATTATTAATTATTTTTGTTAAAAGTTATAATTATTTAAAATTCAATTAAGTTTTCCGACACCATTGAATCATTCGTTAAAAAGATTTCCAGCACATCGTAGTAATTAATCACAGAGTGTTATTGAAATGTAATTAAACTGAGACTCTCGTTTCAAAAGGCTTTTAAATGTTTTTTTTTATTACTCTACGTCACCGTTTATCATTCATATAATTATTTTCATGCAAATTCTTTTTAACAGTAAAATCATACTTTCATTTGAAAATAGTAATTTTGTACGCGGTAAAGCCATGCTTAACTATGTCAGAATTCTAGCACGAATATAAATTATACGTGGTAGAGCCATGCTGCATTAATAGTACAGTTGTAGCACGAATGGGTCGGCTCAACCGGGGAAGGACCACGTTCTCACAGAATATCAGCACCAAATAGCAACTTGAAGCTCCTGTGTTTCGTATGGTAAATGTAGAGATCCGGAGACCCTTTTTACTGGAAACGGGGTATTCCATCTTGGTCCTCACGGGTGACAGCTCATCTACATTTTGATTCGCAAACGTGGATAGATGTATATGTCTATGGGCCACAGCAACCACTTACCATCAGGGGAACTGTATGCTCGTTTGTCACCTTTATACTATAAAAAAAGGATAGAACGACACGACCGGGGTAGGACTACGCTCTGACGGAATACCAGTGTAAAATAGCAGCATAATACTGCTGTGATTTGTATGGTGAATGTAGAGAACCGGAGGCACTTTACTGGAAAGGAGGCATCTTGGCTCTCAGAGGTAACTACGTATCTTCATTTTGATTCTTAATTATAGGTAGATGTAGATTGCTATGTAGCACTTCATCTACTTACGAGTACTATCAGGTGGACTGTGGGATTGTTTGTGACCCTTCTTCTATTTAAAAAAAGTGTCACTCTCATCAGTGAATCTATGTAAGTGTCGTGATAGCTGACACAGAATAGCAATACTTCTCTTGCCAGCCTCGAGCACAGACGTAAAGTAGCTAGCATCGCGATATGCTATAGGATGCATTTTAGAGAGTGTGCGCAGGAATTACATGTTTTAGTTACTCCCTCTCTTTTCCATCATCGGACACCCAGGTGGTCGGCGGGTCTTCCTTCCTTTATTGTTGATCTTATGCATTCATACCAAATGGCTTGCTTCGTCTTTTGTAATGTATATATTACAGTCAAAACTCATAACCGGTCAAAACCAGTTTTGTACCACAAAAGTAGTTTTGACTAAAGATGTTGGTCAAATCCACTTTTAACTGCAAAAATACTGGGTAATAGTGATTTTGACCAAATTACATCGGTAAAAGAGGTTTTGACCGAGAATGTTAATCCAAACTACTTTTGACTTATACTTTTAAATTCCTGAAATTAAAAATTTCAATTCGTTCAATATTATATTTTATATGATTATAAAGTACCTTATATCATTATAAATAACCTTTATTAAAAGCCAGCGATATAGTAATGAATGCCGTGATATTTTTCCTTTTATTTAACACATAAACATTAACACTCACGCCTGTCAACCAGGCGGGTAGGCAGAGACTATGGATTTCCATTTGGCGCGATCCTGACACACCTCTCTCGCTTCCTCCGCATCCTCCAGATACCTACACATACACAATCGATGGTTAATGGTACACTTAATTTGACCCATTTTCAATATATATTGGTCGATCACCAATTTGGTTGATAAACTTTCGCCAAGGGCGTCCCTTCAAGACTCTACCGTTCCCCTCTGCAACATAAATTTGCTTTGTCACCCTTTCCTCATTCATTCTTTTTATATGACCAAAC
>JAVANC010000013.1:56056768-56219594 GCA_033319125.1 Parnassius glacialis
GCTTGGTAGCGATCACCTCATTTCCAGGGGTTATATCATCTATAAATACTTTAATATTATAATAACCCTTTTTATACAAACTTAGTTTAATAAAGTTTTTGAACTTTGAGCAGGTCAAATTTTGTATATTTTCTGGAATTTTGTTGTATAAGCGCATACATCGCCCAAGAATGAATTACTGACTCGATGGAGTCGAGTAAATGGTACTACTAGCTTGTGTCTGTTCCTAGTATTTACAGAATGAATATCACTTAGTTTTGTAAAACTACTTTTATTTTTGTGTACGTACATTATATTTTAATAAATGTATTGAGAGGCAAAAGTTAATATATTAATTTCCTTAAATTTTTGTCGCCGCGACTCTTTAGGTTTTAAATCATAAATTGCTCTTATGGCCCTCCTCTGTAAAACAAATATAATTTAAGTGTCAGCTGCGTGTCCCCATACCAAAATGCCATACAACATTATGCTATGGAAATAGCTAAAGTAAACTGTTTCAACACTAGTTAGACTTCTAATCTTAGGACCCATAGACATCTACATCTACCTCGGTTTAGAATGAAAATGCAGATGCGTGTTCACGTCTGGGGACTAAGATGTAACGCCTCATTTCCAGTGAAATGGGTCTCCGGTTCTTTACATTTACCATAAAAACTTAGCAGCATTAGGCTGCTATTTATGGTGGTTTCTGTCAGAGCGTGGTGCTACCCTGATCGAGCTGACTCATTCGTGGTACAACAGTAATTATATGTACGTTACAAGTTATTTCAATTACTCATTACTATCACTGTGTTATCGTTACAGCCCATCACAAGTCCACTGCTGAACATAGGTCTTCCCCAAACATTTCCACAAAATACGATTCTGAGCCTGCTCCTGAGCGTGTTCCTGTGTTGTGTCCGTCATTACATCTAGTGGGGGTTGCCCAACACTGCGCTTGCCAGTACGACGCATCTGCATTTTGATTCTTAATCGAGGGTAAATGTAGATGTTTATGGGCCACTGCACCCACTTACCATCAGGTGTCCACGTTTTACACCTTTACTCTAAAAAAAATTACATTGTTTCATCAAAAGTTGGAAGCTATAAATATTTTAAAAGTCAATAAATTCAGAATTCATCTCATATAATATAAAATATTCTCATTGACGTATTATGGGCAAGGAAATCAATAGATGCGAGCATCCATCAACCGTTAAGTTAGTGCGCCTGCTCTGAGGAACAATTTCTGCATCGCTCGTCGAAGTTACTGCGTTATTGCACGTCTCGTCTGTATATTGCCAACTAGGGTACATTAAATTGGCATTCACTTTATTATTGTTATTTTAACTATTCTAAACCAGTCATTGCGTACCATCCCACGTGATGGTAAGTGATGATAAAGATGGTAAGAGCGCACTGACTTAACAAAAGCTTATTTACTCTCATATTATGATCGAATGGAAAGACAGATGCTGGCAACTTATTCATAAGGAGGGTTTTAAATCCTAGCGATGTCTAGACGTGAATGGTATACCGGCTATAGTTTCTGAAGGCTTGTGCACCTGAGTAGTCTTCGGTGCTGACACGCTTTACCCGCCTCTAATTTAGGAATGGAATAGTGCCAAAATCCTGGAAGCTGGCCAACTCGCAGCCTGTTTCCAAAATTAGCCGTGTCGGCCCTGCCAATTATCGGCCAATCTCAATTAACTCCATACTCTGCAAGATTATGGAGCGTATACTGAACGCCCACTTAATGGCATATCCAGAACAAAATGATCTCCGTAGTGACCGGCAATATGGGTTTCGCCGAAATCGGTCACCTGGGGACCTTCTAGTATATACCAAATACATATGGGGCGAGGCACTCAAGAACAGTGGTGAAGCACTTGCTGTTTCTCTTGATGTCTCGAAGGCCTTTGACAGAGTTTGGCACAAAAGCCTATTCGGTAAGCTTACAACGTACGAAGGGGTAAAGGACTTTCTTAGCGAACGATCTCTCCGGGTCGTCGATGTTGGCTGCTCATCCGATCCTATGGCGACTAACGCCGGTGTTCCTCAGGGGTCCGTTCTCTCCGAAACTCTATTCCTGCTGCATGCTAATGATCTGCTTATGCCCAATATCTATGGGTTTGCAAACGATAATACAGTTGTGGAGAAATACCAACCAAGTCCTCGGCCAGTCGGGATCAAATCCAGTCCGAAAGAGAAACTATAGCGTGTGAATCTCACACTACAGACAGTTTTCGAATATAGGTATACCAATCTTGTGAAATTCAACGCCTCCAAAACACAATCGTATCTTTTCACTGCAAAAAGAGCGAGCTGACCTTGCCTTTTTCTCTCCAAAATGTATCATCGGAATATACGGACCGCCTTCAGTTGTTAGGGTTTGAGATATCCTCAAATCTGATCTTTGGGCGGTTCATCGAGTTCAAAGCCAAAGCAGCTGCAAGGAAACTGGAGTCCTTGCAAAGTTGCGGCGATACTTTACGCCGAAACAGCTGCTTCCTTCATATAAAACGCAAGTCCGGTCGAGCGTGGAGTATTGCTTCTATATGGGCTGTTGCTGTAAAATGCCACCTAGCAGCTTTTGATTCAGTCTAAAGGAGTGTTAAGAGGCTTATTGGTGACCCAAATTTGGTTAAAACCAATCTTACCAGCCTCAAACACAGACGCAAAATAGCCAGCCTTTCGGTTTTCTACAGGATGCATTTCGGAGAGTGAGCGCAGGATTTGCATAATTTAATTAATTTCTCTCCCTTCCACCATAGGACAACCAGACTTTTGGCCAATCTCCACCCTTACGTTGTTGACTTACCACACATTAAAACCAAATGGTTCGCTACGTCGTTCATCATGCGTACAGCAAAAGAGTGGAATAAGTTGCCGGCATATGTCTTCCCATCCGATTACAGTGTGGGTGTCTTCAAGGTAAGAGTGAATAGGCTTTTGCTACGTCAGTGTGCTTCACCATCTTAGGCTACATCAACACCTATCATCAGGTGGGATTACAGTTAAGCGCTGGCATAGTAGAATAAAAAAAGGAGGATGAAGGAGGGAGGAATTATGTTATGCAGTTCCTGCGCACACTTTACTCCGAGTTTAATTCGCTGTCAGTGACATCAACTATTCAGATAACTTACTTCCCGCCGGGAAAATGTAAGTGTAGTCTGTGTAATCACTACGGAGCTTCTGTATATATTAATAGAGTGATTCGGCAACTTTAAAAGTGTGATTAAAGCAACGGTTGTTAGTCAATCCATCTGTGATTGGGGCGTGGTGATAGCATCTTCACTTCATGAACAAGAACTTAGTTAAGTTTTAGAACGAGTTAAGAATAGCGATGTATTTATTTAAACTGCTTTTTTTTCTATGTCAAATAATAAGAAATAGTCGAACCATGATAGGTGTCCCAGATCCTCGGTTAATTCTACCCTTCGTGTTATACCGGCTTCTGGTGAAAATCTTTTACTTCGCATACCGTTAAGCTTGGAAATGAATTGCAGGATAAAAAACGTAGAGCAACCAGTAAAGAATCATTCAAGCGTGTTTTAATAAATTTAAGCCGTTTCTTTTGAAATGTTTTATACTTGCTATTGTTGGCGAAACTCCAGCTTCATTTTTGTGATTTGGATAACACTTGTACTTGATCCACTATATTGATTTTAATATACTGATTATTACAGATAAGGGGTTTGTATTGATTTACTTTAATAAATAAAAAAAAGCGTTTGCTACTTACTTTCCAATTGATTTGTCTTTATTTCAGTGATTCACACTGTGCATAACATTTTTTATGTATTTTTGTAAAGAGGTCGTTGTATCTCAGAGGCTTATCGCTCGGTGTGAATTTCACAGTAACGTCGACCAACCCGGGTTCAAATGAGGCTGGCTGGCTGATAATGAGAATTTAATTGACAAAAAAATCGAACAACTGATATTGGACCCACCCGTGATTCGAATCCGGGACCACATGAGCAGCAGTCCCGCTTACGATCACTAGGCTAATAAGACATTGGAATATCTATATTTGGATCTTTATACTATAGATTGAATATGTGATTGAAATATGTGGATGTCTGCTCGGCTTGTCATTTGTTTAGCTTGTTGTTTTTACGTGGTAGAGCCATGATTTACGTGGTAGATGCGGCCATGCTGCAGCTATATTAGTAGTATAGTTGTAGCACGAATGGGTAGGCTCGAACGGGGAGGGACCACGCTCTCACAGAATACCAAGCGTAAAATAGCTGCTTAACACTGTTGCCTGCCACTGCCATGTTTTGTATGCTGAGTGTAGAGAACCGGAGACCCTTTTTTACTGGAAAGAGGCATTCCATCTTAGTCCTCACGGGTGACAACGCATCTGCATTATGATTCGCAAACGAGGATAAATGTAGATGTCTATGGGCCACAGCAACCACTTACCATCAGGTGGAGTGTGTGCTCGTTTGTCACCTTATCCTATAAAAAAAATCGTATAAACTAAGAAAGTGCTTGTGATATTCAATTTTGTCAGTCATCTTTGTTAGTCAACTTTTAAAATTAAAACGTTACCCCCACAGAATAAAATACTTTCTGCTGTACATCGTGGAGACAGTTTATGTAGATAAGTTGCACAAAGACACACATCCAGAGTAGGAACAATATGTAGATCGTACGAATACTTGTTCCGTGCAGGATTCGAACCCGCGGCCAGAAGCGCCGCAGCTCATTGCTAAGCCACTGCGCCACCTGTCATCCAATTCACGAAGACATTAAGTCCATTACTACTATTTATAAGATGTCAAATAAAGTGAGAGCAAATAAATATAAATAAGGTTTAAAGTAAAGCATATTAAGAATATGTTAACAGCTTTGAATATCTCGTAATTGATCTAGATCTTCTAAGAGAAATGTTACCTCCATCCACCAAACTTCTTGATAATATAAGCGACAAGACTTTCGAATCTTATCTCATTTAGCTTAATTAAATAGTTTGAGCACAAAGACCAAGCCGAGAACTGAAAGACGCTTCTTAAATTAGAACTTTGTCTGTAAAATACTACTTTTAAATGTATAATGACGTGGTGAGGTTTTCCAATTGTACTTACTTCAGTAAAATCTACATTATGCTGCAAATAGAGACCTTAGTATGTGTCAATCTAATCTTGATAATTTACTTCTAGCCACCATTTCATTTAGGAGTTCTGTTTTTTAATCTATATCGTGTTTCGTATATGAGATCGTCATCATTACAATCATCATTATTACAGCCCTTCACAAGTCCTGAACAATGAATGCCACAAAGCACTTCCCTGTGCCACCTGCATCCATCAAATTCCTGCATCTCATACCAGGGTTGTCACTCCATCTAGTAGGCGCCCTAAGCGTCATTTACCGATACGAGGCTGCCACTCGAGAAACTTTCTTCCTCATCGGTTGTTGGTTCTTTAAGCTATATGGTCATCCCATAGCCTCTTCAGCTTATTGATCCGTTGAGCAATTTCGGCTTCTTTGGTTATACTGCGGATTTAAAGTCCGTACAAATACTTGTTCAATGCGAGATTCGAACCCGATTTCAATAATATCAACAGCCAATATTCAAGTTTTTAAATATTTTGACATTCGAGGTTCGAGTCTAAAATGTGTTTTTATTTACGTGTATTTCCGGCGCTTTTGAACGTCTGTCTCTTTTAACTTTATCTCTAGGCTTATTGGTTTATAAAATAATATTTAAACTTCCATTTTAGTATTTATTTTCTTATAACATGATAAAAGTTTCAATGAATAAATTAATTTGAATTTTAATATTTTAATGACATTAGATCTCTTCTCTCTCTCTCTCTCTTTTTAAAATAACAACATACATTTAAAAAACAACAACATTACTTTTGCATTAAAAAGGTGTTTATCAATATTTTTGCTTGCTGCGTCTGGCATTTCGCAAACTCAATTAGGACATCATCCATCACGAACGGGCTACTGATAGGTTATTGATGAAGTAGACGTCGAGTCATTTTTGGTTATTAAAAGATTAATGAATATTCGAAGTATAATATATAAGAATAGAAGATTATTGACTAAATATTGAATATATAATATTATAAAATATAGAAGTTGGTTCGAATTTAATACGCGCTTCCAATTCGGCCCTTAGCTTCACTGATCGTGATTACCCTGCCGCCATTTTGCCGATCTAGCTTGATGCGGCATCTTCGGTTCCAACTTAACCGACGTTCTCGGCTATCACTTCGGTTCTGAACATGACGGATTTCTCGTGTCACTAGATTGCGTACCACTGGCTTCAGTCCTGCTGCTCATTGCTGCCATGGATGTTCATGGATGTCAGGGGACTCGCCCTGTGTTTGTGGACGTCCTCGATGGTAGCCCCACTTGATGTTGGAAACCGTGGTCGCTCCTGATGATTCAGTTACCTTTGCCTTCCTTTGAAACCCCGGTTCTCGGAAAGCAAGTAAAGCCGTTGTCCCTGCATCTAACTATAGTAGCAAGGAAATAAAGATCATTTTTTAAAGTTACTTCCACACTAATATTTTCACCTGTATCGTGTGGGTAGTTTAAATACATAAATTTCACAAGGACAAACATCCAGATCCGGAACAATTTTTTATGGACAACCCACAAATACTTGTTCTGTGCAAGTTTGAAACCGCGGCCCTTAATGCTCCAACTCATAGCCACTGCGCTACTGAGCCATCATGGGAGCCGTCATCGGAGAATGCTCCTGTTCTTGCGTATCTAATTGGGCACTATAATGCTGGTCCTGCGCATATGACTAGACTCTTTTGTGACTGGCCGCCGTGACTGAAATTCGGTCTGGAAGACATTACTATTACTATTATGTAAGAAGTTAAAATAGAAATGTTTCTTTTTGACAGGCGTATGCGACGTTGCGGGCGGGGCGGGTCAATTAACTCGTTGCCCGGTGGCACCAGCTCGCGACTAATGCCAACTTTCGATGCTTCAACACCGAGAAACGTCACGGCCTCGTCGGGAAATCGGCTTACCTCAGCTGCAGAGTGCGCAACCTTGGAAACCAGAACGGTGAGTTTTTTTTTAAGTTATAATGTTATAATTTTATTATTAACAAAGCAAGTATTAAATGGATGAAAGGAATTTTTATTATCTTCATCAACAGCTTTCTTAATATTGTTGTGAAGATTTCTGTGCATAGTTTATTGTAGGATAGGTCATGATGCTGGCAAGCATATCAACACAATACATCTATCCTCGATTCAAATTCAAAATGCAGACGCATTTTCACCTCTGAAGACTTACATTCAATGCCTCGTTTTTATTAAAAAAATCGGTTGTCTGTAAAGTCGGTTTACTGACGATAGTTGAACGTGACAACGTCATAAGAAATATTTAATATCGAAAGAATCATTACCTTTATCGCCGCAATTATCGTTGCTATAAACAATTGACACCACATTCGCTCGCACAGTCGCTCGTTTCGCGCTCTCGCTTGCACTTTAAATGGAACGTCTAGGTAACGCCACATGAGTCATGTTTTTTCGTGCCGGCAGCCAGCTTCATCGATTTATAAGACGTTGTCACGTCGAAAAAAATCGGTTGTCTGTAAAGTCGGTTTACTGACGATAGTTGAACGTGACAACGTCATAAGAAATATTTAAAATCGAAAGAATCATTACCTTTATCGCCGCAATTATCGTTGCTATAAACAATTGACACCACATTCGCTCGCACAGTCGCTCGTTCCGCGCTCTCGCTTGCACTTTAAATGGAACGCCTAGGTAACGCCAGATGAGTCATGTTTTTTCGTTCGTGCAGCGAGCTACATCGATTTATAAGACGTTGTCACGTCAAAAGGAGCCTGGCGTACGAAACACATCAATATTGTGTTGCTATTTTACGCTGGTATACTGTGAGAGCGGGGTCCTTCTACGGTCGAGTCGACCCATTCTTACTACAACCATACATACTGCAGCGTGGCTCTACCACGTAATAAATATAACTTAAAACAATCTAAAAACCTAAAACAATCTCAAAAATGATCACTTAAAATATTTCTCTTACAGGGTATAAAAGAAATTAGATTCGTCTGTATTTCATACTTAAATTATCTATTACATTATAATCTTTAAATGCGTGTTGGTTTTGCAATATGAAAATAACTCCATTTAATTGACCTAAGGGGGTTATTTTCAAGGTCAATAAGACCGCAATACCGTTTTTTTTTAATTTCGTCTGACTGTATGTTTGTCTGTGTGTCGGGGCTTACCATTGAAATAGCTGCACCGATTGTAACAAATTTTGACAAACAGATAGATAGTGATTCCAGGAGTGATATATTAGTCTTAGTTTCATCTCATAAACATGCAGAGGTTTTTTGAAAAAAAAAGTTATTTCTTTCCAATAAGAATACTGACTCTGATAACGCACTTAACGGGAAACACAGGGTTTTTGTTACATGTTGTATAAATTATCAAGAATAACTCAAAAACTATTGATCAAAACTTGATCAAATTTATAAGGGCCCACATGAGAAGCACCAGCTTTCAAGTAAAAAAAGAGTCATCGAAGTTGACTCACCCAGAAAAAAGTTATGAGGTAACACACATAAAAAACATACAGTAGAATTGATTACCTTCTCCTTTTCGAAGTCGGTAGATAAAATAAATGATTTTAATTACTATCTTAAACATAAATGACGCCATATTGAATCAGGCAGGGGCAGAGTGCTAGTTTTAAATTTGAACGATTGGCACAAACGTTTATATTATTATCATGTCTTACATGTTTAGCCAATATTTTAAAATAAATACATTGCGGTTTCGTAGCGAATGGGGATAACTTTCGATTTGTCACCTATAATTAAATTCCAACAGTTACTTAATATTATGTGGCAAATAAAAATTGGAAGTGGAATTCAATGTCTATGAACTGTCAACCGATGGGGAAGACAGGTTCTCGAGTGGCAACGTCGTACCGGTAGGCGAAGTGTGGGGCGGCGCCCCACTAGATGGCGTGACGACCCGGTGCTTTGTGGCATTGATTAGGGCAGGCCTATATTCAGCAGTGGACTTGTGAAGGGCTGTAATGATGATGATGATGATGATGATAAAATAAAAAAATGAAATTACATAAGTATTATGTATTAATCTATATTGAACAAAAAATATTAAATTCTATTCTGTTCTATGTATTTTCTAACCTAAAACAAAATGTTCTTAAAGTCCTATACTTATTATATCACAGCGCTTTTTCTTCTGACTTGCTTAATAAAAAGCAATATTTGAGGCTAGCTGAGGGGTATAGTCTAACGCTAGATAGCCTATACTATTCCTCAGGAACCTGGCTATAATATACAAAAATAATTTTTCAAATCGCACTGGTAATTCTAGAGATTAGCGCGTTTAAACAAACAAAAAAAAAACTCTTCCGCTTTATTATATTAGTACCAATATAGTGGTTTTCTTCTTGTTCGTTGTTCTCATATAAACATAACCAAAATGGTGCTTAAGTATGAAGATAATTATTCGATTTACGCCTGTTCTCAAACAACGTGGCTAAAGGCGTGTCTAATTGCTCGTGATAATTACGAGAGGGGCTGCCATCTTTCAACAGATATTTGCGTACAGCAGGGTATTTGTGAGGGTAAAACCGCAAGGAGTTTTGATATTCCCCCATTTATAATTACGCGTACCTACCATAAATTCTAATATCTATAATTGAAAGCAAATTCAAACATTACACATAATATCTTAGCACTTAGTGTAGATTATTTCTTATCGTTTTTATAAAGAATAATTGCGATAAATAAGCACTCATTCCACCTGATGGCACGTAGATGCCCATAGACATCTACAGCTATCCTCGATTAAGCATCAAAATGTAGACGCGTTGTGACACCCGAGGACTAAGATGGAATGTCTCGATTCCAATAAAAAGGGTCTCCGATTCTCTACAATCACCAAACGAAACACAGCAGTATTAGGCTGCTATATCACGCTAGTATTATGTAAGAGCGTAATCTCGAAACTATAATATAACTGCAGCATGGCTCCATCACGTATAGATAGCATATCTGCTTCGAGATTCCTGGGTTCGTATTTTTGTTAAAACAACTACACTAAGTATAATATACAATTTTTTTATATAGAATTAATTTTGAATTACTTACGTTTTGCTCTTGTGTATTGTATTTAGAACACAGTGATTAAATAACTTTGTGGCAACTCTCTAGCTCAGCTTGATTCCTCGTAGAACAAACACAACAATCTTACAAGTTAATAACTCGAAAATACAGTTGCTAAGCGTCTTGTCCTCGAAAGACACTGACTCAATACTGACTTAAGATTAAGCTGTGTTTACGTATAATTTGTATGCAAGTCGGCCATCAAAAATGTTACCAACTCGAGCGCGATGCGTAAGGAAATGAAGCAAGCGGTAGATCATAGAACAACGAAACCCGCATAATCAACCCCGTTGAGTTGAGCGCGCGTATACCTAGGTATTTGGTTATGATAATTACAGTTTATGAATATTCATGACACTAGTCCTGTTTACTTGTCTGCTTTTCGCTATAATATACGTGCATATACATTATCTGTGTTGCTAGGGATTGGATAAAATATATAATAATAGGTCGGGGAAAAAGTTTGTTCGTATTTTGTTTGTATAGAATTGAAGTAAAATCTCTTAGGTTGTACTGTCTGTACGGGGCAGATTTTAATATCAATACATATAGGAAAATAAGAAAAAGAAAAATACAAAAAAAAACACTTTCCTGCCATTTTTCAATTGTTTTTATATCCGCCAAATTTTGATACTTTTGATACTGAGGTTTTACCTCCGGGTAAAACCATTGATTAGGATCTCTACTGCCAACAACCAATGAGACTCAAGCAAGAAATTGAGAAAAAACGGCCAGAATTGATCAACAGAAAAGGAGTGGCCTTTCATCATGATAACGCCAGACCACACACATGTTTGGCCACTCGGCATAAATTGAGAGAGCTTGGTTGAGACGTGTTAATGCATTCACCATATAGTCCTGACTTTGCACTCTCAGATTTTATCTGACTTGGTCTCTTCAGAGTTCTTTGGGTAGTGTTAGGTTAACATCAAGAAAAGACTGTTAAAAGTAATTGTCGAATTTTTTTGATCAAAAATCCCAATTTTTCTACAGCAAGGGATTAAGTCACTACTTACAAGATGGCAACTAGTTGGATGCGGGAATTAAAGACTGTAAGAACCTCCGAAGGAGGCGTAGTTATAGCCTAAACAATATTTTTTTTGGTTTTGGCCATTTTGACCTCCAAGGGGTGTAATGAGAAGTTTTTGTCCGTATTCAACCATGACCCCCATGACATCCTCTACATGATAGGCTATTCAAATTGAACTTCGAATCGTCCCCCCCCCCCCTCCCCAACTCATTTCTAGTCTTTACTACCTAGTTCAAGCCGACGCAAACGTGCTATTTATTTATTTATTTCCACTAACAATATACATTTACAGAGAGCAACAAAAAATATGTAATGTGCGTGTGTGTGTATATAAAAAATAATGTGCTTACATTCAAATAATACTATTAATATGTGAAAAGTTGGTGTCTAAACTAGGTACCATCTGTATCTTTGTTCACGAGATCTACCTGTTGGGAACCTGTAGATCTTCATGGACAACCATAATGCTACAACTATAATATAGCTGCAGCATGGCTCTAGCATGTATTTGCTTTAAATTCCAACGCAAACATATTTTACAGTTAGCGAAAACACAAACTGCCATAAATTATATAAGATATGGAAATAACATCGGCCAATAAATATTATTTCATGAATTTGTGTCACAATCATTTTAACTAAAGCCATATAACGGGCAAAATTTGTCTTTATTGCTGAAGAGGCGCCGACGGCACCCTTGTTTATAACGAAGCATTATCACCCCGAACGAATTCCTGTTATTAAAACGCCTAGCTATTTAGTTTTATCGGAGTTTGAGACCGACTCGTAATATTAATTAATTTTAGTTACCCCTTATTGCAAAGAAGGGGTGAACCTTAATGACGCGAAAAGTCATTAATGGAATGATTATTTCGCCTGCCTTGTTGCGATATACCTTGGTTCTATATTTAACATGTTCGAGTTAAAGTTTCTGTTCGCAAAAGGTTGCAGCAGCTTTTACGTGGTAGAGCCGTGCTGCTGCTATATTGTGGTTGCAGCACGAGTGGGTCGGCGTGACCGGGGAAGGACCACGCTCTCACAGGATACCATCGTAAAATAGCAGCTCAATGCTGCTGACTTTCGTATGGTGAGTGTAGAAAAGCGGAGACCCTTTTAATGGAAACGAAGCATTCGATCTTAGTCCTTAGGGTTGGTTACGCATCTGCATTTTGATACTTAACCGAGGGTAGATGTAGATGTCTATGGGCCACAGCATCCACTTCCCCTCATTCGGGCTATAACTATAACAAAGCTGCAGTGTAACTCTACCACATGTTCGTAACTCATGACTAATGCTTACAGTTTGAGTTATTTTAACTCTTATATTATTCATTCTGTATTAATAATACTAATAATAATAATAATGTCCTCCAGACCGAATTTCGGCCACGGCGGCCAGTCTCAACGGAGACTAGCCATCGGCGCAAGACAGGATTATAGTGCCTAAGTGTATGCGCAAGCACAGGTGCACTCTCTATTCCTTCACTCTCATAGCCTGATGGGACGGTAAACCGACACGACCGGAGGGAGATCAGGCGTAGGACCAACGGCTTTACGTGCTTTCCGAGGCACGGGGGTGAAAGACCGCCAACTTCCTGACTCCAGGCAGCTACTGAGAATTTCTTGATGGAAAAACTCAATAACTGATTTTTTGCCCCGACCCGGGATTCGAACCCGGGACCTCATGATCAGCAGTCGCACCACTAGACCATCGAGGCAGTATTAATATAGCAGTCTCAAAGGAATTTCTATTTTATAACTGAATGTTGTAAAAACATAATTTCTTTATACGCGTTTTTAATTTCGTATTACATAACAGTCACAAGTTGTCCAGAATTTCAATTAACTTAATAACATTTTTACTGCTAATGTTTTACTTGGAGATACTGACTGGGGTTATAAGTTTTATGACAGCACTTCAATAAGCCGCATTCATATGTAAAACTAGCTCACGTAGTGCCACTTAACTTGATTTCCATTATGAAAATTGATGGGAATAGTTACGAAAAAATTATGAGCCTCGCATGCACTATCATGTATATGAATATTCAGTTTGTGGCTCAGGGACCAAGCAAACATAGTAAGTTTTCAGTACACGAGCATCGATCAATCTGGGTTTGATTTCTGCCGGTGACAATACGATTGCTAATTGAAATTTTATGTGCTGATTTACCTCGTGTTTGGCGGTGAAGAAAAACATCGTATGGATACTTGTATGTCTAAAAAATTTATAAAATATGTACAATCTGTATAGAGTACAGATATCTTTTACGTGGTAGAGCCATGTTACAGCTATATTATGATTATCGCAAGAATAGGTCACCTCGACTGGGAAAGAACCAACACATAAAACAGCTTTATTTCTGCGGAGTTTCGTATAGAGTGTAGAGAACCGGTGACACTTTTAACTGGAAATAAGTAATTTCATCTTAATCCTCATGGGCGACTATATGACCTCAGTTGGTCATTTCGTTCGGAAGTTGCATGATCACATAGACGCACAAATGATTATTATAGTAATAAATATCTTACACTATGTGATTTTCAGCCTAGAAGACCGTTTCGATTTGTACCATTCTCTTAAGAATTCCTGCCGCCGTCCAGAAACCACTACTGCGTTTGGGTTTGAATTGGTTCACAATGCTGTATTAGTCGGAAACAACATAACGTGTAATAAATAAAAACAACATAATAATAAGAAATTAAAAATCCAAAGATACAGTTAACAAAAAAAACAATATATACAAACATCTCGTACCGGTAAACGAGATGGCGGCCCCCACTTGATGGAACGACAACTTAGTAAGATATGCATAAAATGGACGGATGCAGTTAACTTAGGACCATGCTCTGTGGTATTCCTTGGGAGAGGCCTGTGTTCAGCAGTGGACTTGTGAAGGGCTGTAATGTTGATGAATGATGTTCAGATTGGGTTGCACAATGGAAAAGTATCCAACTCGGCATGATACTGTGTCTGCGTTTCCACAGCCACAGCGATGTTATTTGATGGTTCTTCATGTTAACATGATTCAAAGGTAAGATATTCATTATAAGAATATCAGTACTATAACAGCATGCAATTTATGTCTTCAGTTGTGACGACGTGGCTTTCTTTGTTCAGTTGTGTTTGCAGTTATTTTATATTAAATCGTTCCGACCAAGTTTTTTCTCATATTGATTGTGCAGAGTTACTTAGACTAATTAACTTCAATTTCGGTATACGATACCGTGATCTAAGAATTTTCAGGTTAGACGTACACAGGAATAACACTTCTGTTTTCAATACTGTTGCCAAAATATGCCGTGATTACGAAGAGATCAAGCATTCGTAAAGTTATTTCACAGTAGCCTTTTTAGATTTAAAAGAAATTTAATATATATATATATATATATATATATATATATATATATATATATATATAATATAATAGAAAGAGAAACATCTTAATATTTAATGTATTTTTTATGTCTTATTAACCATTTCCTATGGCTAAGTATACTGCAATTATATTATTATGTTTTGTACACTATTTTGGATTATAGTTTACACCATTATAATTTTAATGTTAAAAATGTATAATAACTAGTCTCTGTTTGTGTACCTTATGCAATATTTTTTTTTTAAATAAATCTAATATTTTACAAAAATCTTTAAAGTAAAACTCGTTTGTGACAGAGGATGTTTACCTAAATTTACAACTTTAATATCATACAAAATTTAAAATATTATCTAATCAAGCCTAATTAGCGAAGAATGAAGTCTCTTTCGCGCAGTCGCGTGATGAGACATCAAAAGATAGCTGCCATGTCGGACGCAAACCCATGCCTTTGTGTCGTTACCGCACTCGCGATGCGCGTTCTCTAGGAGATATATTACGCTGCCGAGTTCAAATCTCGTCTTTCCTTTGTTCTCCTATAGTAATAACAATATAAATGAATTCAAATCTGAATAATACTAGATATTATTCAGATTTGGATTCATTAATAAAATTAATTTGTTACTGTAATAAACGTAGGTACATTGTTATTTATTATCTTGGCTATTAAATATTGTTGCGCGCCACTATTAATGTCTTGTACATGGCAACACTAGTTACACTAGCGCCCTCTAGTGTCGAGTAGCAGAACTAGGAGAGTCAAGGTCCTTCCAGAAATTTCGGTACCGATATGTACTCGAACATTCTAGATGTCGCTAAAGTAGAATGTTCTGGAAACTATCTGAGGCCCTATTTAAGACTGGTATAGACCACGACCGGGTCAGTATTGAATTGACGATACAAGAGAATACTTCGAAGCGAAATAACTGCGAACTAAAGTGATTGTGTTTTATTATTAGTGTGGTTTTAGATTGTAATTAGTGTTGTGTGATTAAAGCGTCAATTTTGGTAATTTAATCGGCAGTTTTTAATTGTCTCGAACCCAAGCTCGTAACAATTGGTGTCAGAAGTGGGATCAAATCATGCCGATTTTACCAAAGGACGACATGGTGGGTATCCGTACCCGAAGTCAACGCCAGCTGGGGACGGACCAGAGACGATTTGGTGGTGCAACGTCACAGACGTCAGTGGGCCAGTTGCCGACCACGGAGGCCGTCCCGTCAGCAGCTCCTGCATCTGCAGCACCGGACTTAGGTGCTCTGATGATGATGCTGCAGGAACAGGCTCGCCGACAGGAGGAACAGGCCCGTCGGTTGGAAGAGCAGCTCAAACGCTATAAGGAAGAGCAGATGCTCCTCATGAAGGACCTTTACGCTACTTTCGGGAAAGAGATAAAGGAGTTGAAGGAAAGGATTGCTCAATATGACAACCGCCTGTCGGAAGCTGAAACCCGAATCGACCAAGTGTACAATCGGGTTGACAACGTGATGGCTGACGTGAAGAAAACGCTAGACGACCTCAAACATGGATATGGAATTACAGCCCCCGTGGTAGCTACAACACCTTCGCTAGGTGGATTATTCAAAGTACCGCCGTTCGACGGGACTTCTTCCTGGTCGGCCTACAAAATCCAATTCGAGGCTGTAATGAAGGCGAACGACTGGAATAAAAGTCAGGCCATGACTGCTCTCACCCTAGGCCTGCGTGACCAGGCCTTATCTGTTCTGGAAGCTCTCGGTAAGGAAGTGACTAACGAGCAGCTCCTTGAGGCATTGGAGTCGAGATATGGCGACGCTCAACTGGAACACGTCTTTCGTGCGCAGCTCAAAGATAGAGTGCAACACAGCAACGAAAACCTGCAGCTGTGGGCCCTTGAGGTGGAGAAGCTGGTTCGGAAAGCATACCAGTCTGTACCTGCGCTCATTGTAGGGAACCTGGTGCTGACATTCATCGACGGCATCCGCGACCTTGAAGTCAGAGCTGCTGTGAGGCTCGGGCACCACGAGACGCTTAAGGACGCGTTGGCCCATGCACTGGAGGTGGAAGCCGCGCGGCAGGATCATCGTTCCCATCGCGTCAGGGAGGTTCCAACAGCTACATTTCACGACCGCAATAAAGGATACAGCCCTAGATGCTACGGCTGTGGGAAAAGGGGCCATCTTCGATCCAGCTGCCCTAAACGAACTGTAGAAAAAGGTGATCGATCTCGAGAGGGTAGTGTGGTTAACAACACCACCCAGCAGCAGCAGGGAAACTGGCGGGTGCTGACTGATTTTAGAAGAGGTACTCCTAAGATTGTCCATGTGGATCGACTGGCACGTTATTATGGGGCCAATAATGCTCGAAACGAGCATGTCTTAGGAGGAGGCAGTGTTGCGCGCCACTATTAATGTCTTGTACATGGCAACACTAGTTACACTAGCGCCCTCTAGTGTCGAGTAGCAGAACTAGGAGAGTCAAGATCCTTCCAGAAATTTCGGGACCGATATGTACTCGAACATTCTAGATGTCGCTACAGTAGAATGTTCTGGAAACTATCTGAGGCCCTATATAAGGCTGGTATAGACCACGACCGGGTCAGTATTGAATTGGCGATACAAGAGAATACTTCGAAGCGAAATAACTGCGAACTAAAGTGATTGTGTTTTATTATTAGTGTGGTTTTAGATTGTAAATAGTGTTGTGTGATTAAAGTGTCAATTTTGGTAATTTAATAGGCAGTTTTTAATTGTCTCGAACCCCAAGCTCGTAACAATATAAAATAATTAACTATAAAGCCGCCGGCACTAATGATATTGATAATTGCAGTTATTCGTGGTACAGCCGCAGCATATTATGTAGCAAGAATTAATCGGCTCGATTGAGGAAGGACCACGGTCTCAAGAATACTACCAGTGTAAAATAGCTTAAATATTAATTAACTAAGAAAAATGCGGTGCAGGCATTTTTGTCTGCATACACGTTTTCTTGCCTTATAAATAATATTTTCAAGCATCATCATCATCATCAACGTTATTTGAGAATCATTGTACCTCCTCATAGATTTTAGTTAGTCTAGTAGTCGATAAGTGTGACTGACAATCATCCCATCTCGGGTGAATGAGTTCTTCTGATAAGAAATTCTCAGTATCATCGCGGAATGAGGAGGTCGATGGCTGTCACAGCGGCCAGTCTCAACGGAGACTAGCCATCTGCGCAGGTCAAACATGATTATACTTCACGAGTGTGTTCCGCACACACAGGTGCACTCTGCTTATTCTCTCACAAACAAAGTCCTATGGGACGGTAATAAGACATGACCAGAGAGAAATCAGACGACCAACGGCTTCACGTGCATTCCGAGCTACAGTGGTGAAACACTCCTGACTCCGAGCTGCTACTGCGAATTTATGGACAAAATAACCCCAAAACTGATTAGGGCCTGACCCAGTATTCGAATCCAGGACCTCATGATTGGCAGTCGTGCTTACGACTCCTAGACCAAGGTAGTCAAAGGTCATATAAGGCAAATGGTCGTATATGGCAGGTGACTACTAGTAATACTATAAATAAAAGAAGTAGTAGTAGCAGTAGTTTTGTAGGTGGTAGAGCCACGCTGCAGCTATATTAGTAGTATAGTTGTAGCACGAATGGGTCAGCTCGACCGAGGAAGGACAGCGCTCTCACAGAATACCAGCGTAAAATATCAGCTTTACACTGCTGTGTTTCGTATAGTGAGTATAGAGAACTGGAGACCCTTTTTACTGGAAAAGAGGCATTCCATATTAGTCCTCACGGGTGACACCGCATCTGCATTTTGATTTTTTATTGAGGATAGTTGTGAATGTCTATGGGTCACAGCAACCACTTACCATCAAATGGACTGTGTGCTCGTTTGTCACCTTATCTTATAAAAAAAATAATTTCTATATTTGTTTCTCCTCTAATAACGCTTGAACGGTTGGACGAACTGTAGAAATGTTTGACGTCAAATTCGATTATGTCGTGGAATAAGACTACTATACTTTTAGTAACAATTATGGTTCATCATTATGTAATAATAAATGAGAATAGCCGCAACAGAAACAGAGTAACCGACAAAACCCAACGGACTGTAAACTGAAGTGGCAATGATCCCAACAAGCGATGGGGAAGAAAGGTTCTCGAGTGGCGACCTCGTACCGGTTAGCCAAGTGTAGGGTGTCCACCAGATGGAGTGACAATCTGGTAAAATATGCAGGAAATCGATGGATGCAGGTGCCTCAAGACCGTGCTGTTAGCGTGATGGACTGTAGTGATTATGATTATAATGAATTCCTTTAACGTTTTCAAAATAGAACATGCGAAGTTTTTCACCAATATTTGAGGCAGCGCGAATTATACTTCCGTTCTCCAAAAGACCTTCTAATAAGTGATAGAAGGCTTGTGGTTACAGGAGTAGATATATCCTACTTGTTGTGTTACATGATTGCATTGTTGTTCTTGTGGTTATTAATGCAATTGCCGATCACGAGGTACGAGTTCGAATCAGGTCGGGCCATAAACTGGTGTTGGTTTTTCCTATTAATAAATTCTCAGTAACAGCCCGGAGTCAGGAAGTTGGCAGTGCTTAAACCCGTGCCTCGGAAAGCATATAAAGCCGTTGGTCCTGTCCGATCACTCTCCCGATCGGTCTTTCTCCGATTGTGTCGGGTTACCGTCCCATCGGACTATTGGAGTGAGGAAATATAAAGTGCACCTGCGCTTGCTCACACACTTGAGCTCTATAATTCGGTCATGCGCAGATGGCTAGTCTCCGTTGGTTACTCGTCGCCGTGACCGACATGTGTCCTAGTTGAAGTAAAATGGTGGAATACATAATTTCAAGTCAATTTCTATGTTATAAAATATTGTAACTTAAATATGAAAGCGAGGTATATTGTGTCACTTACTTTTTTAGATCTAATGTCGCCTAATTTTTTGTAGTATTTTACGTATCTTTCTAGAAATTTCTTTACAAATACTGTGATTTCAATCTGAAACCTTATTTTTATAAACATAGAATATAGCCTTAAGCACTCAGAGATAATGTTGCTGCTACTCGTGAAAGAGTTTTAAGGTTCGGATCATTAGAGATTACTTCCAACACCAAAATTCACGAACTCAAAAATTTACTTATTTATAACATTATATTAAAGAGTTTATGAAAAGGAGTCCTCAGGCTGGTAAAAGTGTGTATATTATGTAACTGAAATAAAATAAATACGCTAGGTTTGAATTTGTATAATAAGATGAGAAAAAGTGTGGCTTGCAAGACGGAGTTGTGTCCAGAAATAAGAACGAAATGCTTCGGTAGTTTAAACACGTAAGATTAATGAAGGAAATTGAGAAAACAAATTTATGCTACAGAAGTTAGCGACAGTAGACTTGGGGCATTTTGGATGAGACTAATATACAAAATTTAGTACAAATTTGTTGTACTCAAAACCCTACATACTGATGTCATGCAGCGTTACCGTTACGTAAGTAAATATTCTTTTAAATTGTTTTGTCCAACCACTCCGAGAAATCTTTCTATATGTTATTTGGCCTAAATAAGATGATTCTTTAAAGTTTAAAGTCCATGGCTAATAACGTCACACCTGGGAAATGAATTGGTGAGTGTTATTAGATGTTTCACGCAATTTTGGGATATATTGCATGCGGTATTTTTTTTTGTTGGTAGGGTCATTTTCACCTGTCTGCTCCACTCGTTCGACGACAAGCAACTCAGCCCCCCCCCCCCTAACCTCGGGTGCTACAAAATAAAGTTTTAATTAAACAGTGTATTGTTTCTACAAGTATAAGTTAAATGTGACAAGGTGATTTGTAGAATTAATAACAAAAGGTAAAAAAGGTTTAACGCTATCTTACCTTCGTCTTACTCCGGGAATTTTTCGAACGCTTTTTTTGTAACAGCGATCCTCTCTCCTTTGCCTCTTCGTTTTTTACTTTTAACTGATTACAATTTCATACAAGGAAATAGATATAAGAAATATGTAAGATTGAAATTCACCACGTGCTTACCGGTGAAGGAAAACATCGTGAGGAAACCTGCATGTCTGAGATATAAAATATTCATCTCAGAAATGTCTCTCTGTGCTGTGCAGTAGGTCGTAAATATTTTTTTAATCAACATGGGAGGTACAATTCGTAGAGACAAGACTTTTAAAATGCGAGATTATCACTTAAGCCACTTTTTTAACATGGGTATTATAAAACAGAAACTACATATGAGCTGTGGCTTTAACTATTTCAACTTTGAGTGTGTTTTATAGTCCTTTGTTGAAACCCATCATAAGGATAAAATTAATACGAAGGTCAGACAACTAAAAAGTTTACTAATATTGGTAAAAGATGGTGAAATTTATTTCGCATTTCATTGATTTCTAAATTTTATTATGAACAACACACATTAACTTGTAAACGTATTCGTAAATATTTTAATCGATGTAAAAGTATAAAAACTGTAAATTACCACTTTGTATTACGTATAAAAACGAAGAAGAAAAAAACCTACTCGTTTTTAAAAGGCCACCAACGCATCTGCGATTTTCCTGCGTTAACTTACCATCAGGTGAACCGTATGCTTGTTTGCCTCCTCTTCTATAAGAAAAAATATTTTTAAGTTATTCGATCTCACTACAGCAGACGCAACCAAAAGCCGTCCGTGACTAATGATTTCGAGTTGAACAAAGCGCCGCGTCACGCTTGTCTAACAAGTTTCACGAAAATTCCTTTGTGTTAGTAATCATTTAAAAAACAACGTTTAGATATTCTTGGACTTTTTCCCATTTATGGACATTTTGCAAAATAAAAATTGGACCTCACTACATGGAGTGGCGGTCTAGTAAGAAATGTAAATCTTCCTAGAGATCTTCCTTAATAGTTTAAGACCTTATATAGTTAGGTACCGCTTTACACTTAACAGGGATTGTACAAGTGTTAAATAATTAATTATGAAAATAATTCATTATAACCACCACTACTGGTTGGACCAGTAAAGTTTTTTATTGAAACATACCAACCTAAACATAGTCCTAAGTCACAGTTCTTTGAGAGAGGTTTATGTTCATCAGTGGACTTGTGATGGGGTGCAATAATGATGATTATGACAGTCCATTTATTTATTTTTTTATTTATAATTATTTTATTGTTGACAGAGACCTCTAAAAAAACTCTCCTCTAAAAGACTACACACAACTTACATAAACATAAAAAATGAATGGTGTGCGCGGGGGACTGGTGTTGAACAAACCTGTATTGTAGATCACCAGGGTGGACCTTCTGGTAAAAACAAACATATATATTTAAATACAGAAAAAAAAGTTTGAAAATAAGTTCAGACATGTTATCTGCGCGTTTGTGCGTGGATGTATCCAGTAGTAAATTAAAGCTATTAAAGAAGAAATGAATAGGAAAAACATTTATATTGAAAGTGAAACATTTTTAATGTGTGTTACCTCAGAACTTTTTTCTAGGTGAACCGATTTTGATAATTCTTTTTTTATTTGAAAGCTGGTGCTTCTCTTGTAGTCTCACATATTTTATCACAATCTGACCAGTAGTTTTTGAGTATTCCTTAATAATGCGTATTTAATTGACTTCGATTAGATTGATAATGTTCTTATTTTATTTATGTACAAATTTTTAAATTCAACATTTGTTAGTCGATCATATCATCGCTCTATGTTATTTTACCAGACGTTTTAATCGAATCTAGATTAACACAGTCTATTACTGATACAGGCGACTACAGCAAGTAGGCTGACATTTGTGTACAGAGGCCAAATTTATAGGCACGTTCCGATAGAGGCAATATCAGTGAAGCTATTTTGCTAATTAACAACACAATACATCACAAAGGACATTACTTTAGTAAATTGAATCATCTTATAATGAATGTCTTTGTGGTCCTTCGTGCATGTATAGATCTGTAATTTCGTGTAAAACTAGTTTCACGCGTTTCTAATCTTTTAAGGTATTTTGTGAGATTATATTAACATATTTAACTTTAATATCTGATTTAAAATTTCATTATGATATATTATGTCGTACAATTAATAAATGTCTACCTTAGTTAAGATTACTTACATGACATTTGCGATTAGCAATTCCAGTATCAGACGTCTATCGTTATGTGTGCATGCCTTTTGGATTTTGTAGTTTGACTAAAAAAAAACCGGCCAAGTGCGAGTCGGACTTGCGCACCGAGGGTTCCGAACAAATCCGTAGGTATATGAGTTTAAAATTATTAAAAATATTTTTATTATATGATGTAACTAAAAATTTATGCTTTTCGCAATTTTTCCTTTATCTGTGCTATAATACGTTGCTTCGTGCCAAATTTTAAGATTCTCAGTTCACGGGAAGTACCCTATAGGTTTTGACTTTTGATTCCCTTGCGAATATCGAAAATTCGCGGCATAAACGGCTGTATCTTTTGATTGCGTTGGCTTAGAAGTTTGATTTTTTCACAGCCCCAAGGGACAGTAGACTTGAGTATTTGATATAAATTTCAGCTTGATACCTTTACGCGTTCCTGAGAAAAAGGGTCTTGACAGACAGACAGACAGACAGACAGACAGACAGACAGACAGACAGACGGACAACAAAGTGATCCTATAAGGGTTCCGTTTTTTCCTTTTGAGGTACGGAACCCTAAAAATACAACTAGAACCTTATCGTACTTTTTATTGTGTTTCAAATTGTACACCACGTAATTTAATACACTTTTGCATTCACTTGAACCAGTTATGAAAACATTTATTCCACTCCAAAGTGGGGGGTGTCCAATATGGATGTTTTGTAAGCGTCGACTGCTTCTTCATCGGACTGGAACTTGTGACCACAAAGATTTTTCTTAATTTTAGGAAATGTAAAGAAATCGTTAGGGCATAGGTCTGGCCTGTATAGAGAATGATCAAGAATATCTACGTTTTCCTGCTTCAAATACTCAATCGTTTGATCAGCGCTGTGTGAGCTTGCGTTGTCATGGTGTAGGATGATGTGTCGCTTTGGGTTAGATTTCCGAAGTTCGGAGATGATTTGTGGCAAACAAACTGTGTCTGTTAAGCGTTATACTATTTTCAAGTACAATCATCGCAACATGGCTGGTTTTCGCAGTAAACGTGGCCACCATTTTCTTTAAAGTCCTTCGAGAGTGAACAGCTTTAGTCGGCATGAGCTCGTCTTGTAAGACCCAGATTGTAGATTTTTATTTAGAATCGGATCGTAGGCATAGATTAAGATTCGTCACTATTGATGATATCGTAAACGTGACTTGACTCTCCACGGTTGAACCTCACACCAAGCGCTTCATGCAAGATCTTCTGAATGTCTTTTTCATGACGATCTTGGAGAATTAGTGTTTCCCACAGCAACAATGTTATCTTCAGTGAAGGTGGATTTTGGACATCCATCACGAGATTTGTCACTAATATTGGTATGTCTACGCTGGATTTCTAAAATCATCAAAAAACATTTATATTCTCAATTTTTCGATTAAAAAAAATCTACAATATGAAATGTTAATTATCTACAATACTAAAAACTATAATAATAAAAATAAAAAATATTATAAATATTGGTAAATCCAATTGGGCATACCTTAAGCGCATTAAAAAAATTACGTATAACATGATTATACGGAATTTTTAAAGTAGTTTAAATACATTTCGACAGCACTATCGGCTTCAACATCCTCGAAAACCATGAAAATGACACCCGTGATGAAAGAATTGATACCTATTGCAGCCGCCATCTTGGATTTACATTTCGACAGCACTATCGGCTTCAACTCTCTCGAAAACAATGAAAATGACACCCAAGATGAAAAAATTGGCACCTACTTCAGCCGCCATCTTGGATTTACATTTCGACAACCCTATCGGCTTCAACTCTCTCGAAAACTATGAAATTGACACCCATGATGAAAAAATTGATACCTATTGCAGCCGCCATCTTGGATTTACATTTCGACAGCACTAACGGCTTCAACTCTCTCGAAAACCATGAAAATGACACCCAAGATGAAAAAATTGGTACCTACTTCAGCCGCCATCTTGGATTTACATTTCGACAGCACTATCGGCTTCAACACCCTCGAAAACCATGAAAATGACACCCAAGATGAAAAAATTGGTACATATTTCAGCTGCCATCTTGGATTTACATTTCGACAGCACTATCGGCTTCAACATCCTCGAAACTCATGAAAATGACACCCATAATGAAAAAATTAATACCCATTGCAGACGCCACCTTAGATTTACATTTCGACAACCCTATCGGCTTCAATTCTCTTGAAAACCATGAAAATGACACCCATGATGAAAAAATTGATACCTATTGCAGCCGCCATCTTGGATTTACATTTAGACAGCACTATCGGCTTCAACTCTCTCGAAAACCATGAAAATGACACCCAAGATGAAAAAATTTATATCTATTGCAGCCGCCATCTTGGATTTACATTTCGACAGCACTATCGGCTTCAACACCCTCGAAAACCATGAAAATGACACCCATGATGAAAAAATTGATAACTGTTGCAGCCGCCATCTTGGATTTATATTTCGACAGCACTATCGGCTTCAACACCCTCGAAAACCATGAAAATGACACCCATGATGAAAAAATTGATACCTGTTGCAGCCGCCATCTTGGATTTACATTTCGACAGCACTATCGGCTTCAACACCCTCGAAAACCATGAAAATGACACCCAAGATGAAAAAATTGAAAAAATTTTGCAGCCGCCATCTTGGATTTACATTTCGACAACACTATCGGCTTCAACACCCTCGGAAACCTTGAAAATGACACCCATGATGAAAAAATTGGTACCTAATTCAGCCGCCATCTTGTATTTACATTTCGACAGCACTATCAGCTTCAACACCCTCGAAAACCATGAAAATGACACCCATGATGAAAAAATTGGTACCTACTTCGGCTACCATCTTGGATTTACATTTCGACAGCACTATCGGCTTCAACACTCGAAAACCATGAAAATGTCACCCATGACAAAAAAAATTATACTACTTGCTTTTAGTACGTACTACTATTATTTATTCTGTGCTTTTAAATATTGTAATAAAATAATGTCTTATTATTATTATAATTAAGTATTTAAGAAATTTGGTTATTCGAATATTGTGTATTTGTACAGCGATCTTTTTGAGCCGCTGCAAACAACCGAAACAATGTCCACTCACGAAGGCGACTGAAGCCAAACCACAGAAAAAAAAAACAAAAAACCAGCACAAACTATATTATAGAAACACTACCAAACCAGTGGCATACAGTCCATACTATAATTTTTCTTAGAGGTATTATTATGTCATGACAGTTTGTCCATGTTGCAGTAGATGTCGCTTTTTTAAATTTAGCCATGCTTGGCCAATTAAGAATCAAACAAATTAATGAATAGTTTAAAATACAATCGAACCTTGCTAACTTACTATTTTGTTACAAAACAAATTTGTAATTAAATTTTTAGTATAATTTATTTATTTTACATTATTCCCTATATATAATGTACTCTGTGAGCCAAACTAAACTACTCATTACTACTCTGTGGCTGTAGCTTCCCATTTAGAGAAAGAGTTTTGGCGGGAACTCGACCGGCGGCGGCTTGCTGCTCCTGTATTATTGTTTAAATAATGGTTTGAAGTGGACTTTGATATGTAAAAGTAGTGCGATTTTGTGTATTAAGTGTCTGCGCATGTGAACTATTAATGGAAACTGTGAAACAAGTGCTCTGATGGTGATGGAATCTCAAGATAAGCTGTTTGTTTGCATAGGCGCCTTTAGATACCATCGCCAACTGTTAGCTGCCTGCTGGCTCAAGTTACCGTCAAAATCTCCCAAGGCTGCACAATGTGACGCATCAACATATTGTGAAGCAGTGAAATATGAAGGAAAATTATACATGAAGACAAGGCTGTATGGCATAGTTCCTTTGCCTGCTCTCTCGAGCGAATAATAAAAACAACAACAACAACCATTTAGAGAAATATTTTTGTATACGAGGCTAACAAATCAACGAAAATTTCGCCATTTTGGAGCCGAAAAAAATTAATTATAGCTAAACAAAACAAAACTACACTGCCATTTACATTCAGTGGCTTCCCACATGATAGATGAAGAGATTAAAAAATAGATTGAGTTAAACAATTAATATTTTCAAAAGTTATTGTGTTTACAAGCCACAGGGACATGATAAATCCACACCATAAGCCACTAAAACCCTTTTTTTTATTTAAAAATAGCAATTAATCGATTTAAAAAAAATATTAATAAGTTCAACAATCATTTATCTTTCTAACAATGTGCTTTTTATATCATTTATATGTATAATATGATTGCTAGATACGATTTTATTCGATAAAATGTTGGAATCTTAATTTTTAGGCGATAGTAGAACACACCTTGCGCTTCCGCTTAAGGTATGCAATAAAAACTAAAACTAGAAACTTAAATATCATATAGTCATACTCCCCGCGGTATCGTGCCAAGAACGCTGGCTGCGTTTCCCCGCTGAATGGCTATACTTAGCCTTTGAGCGAGGAAAGAACCAGCCCTCTTATCACCAGCAGCAACGACCAGCCGCGGATGGAGTTCCTTTAGGAACTCCACCGCACGTGGACCCCACGGACCGATGGTCTCTACAGCAAATGGCACAAATATGTAGTCATCTCTCAGAGACTCATATTTGCGCCACTTACTCAGTTGAGCTGCCTCTGATGCCGCCCCGGCTCTAAACGAGGTACCCCTGAGATGAGAGACCGCCAGAGTGTCTACGCAAGTAGCATCCCACACTAGGGCTTTACCTCTCTCCCAAGGGACCAATGTCATACCGTCGGGTCTCCTGCCATCGTCTCTAAATATTCCACAAGGCTCTAAAACCGAGGGAACATTTATAGAGACAAGAGCCCTTCGGATGACATCGTTCAGAGAATTGTGTCGTGAAAATCTACCAGCGCTTTTCTTACATGAAAGTCCATTGAGCCCAAACTTGTCGACGCTGCTACCACAGGAACACTGATGGGGTTGACAAATCGCCGCTCCTAGTCGGATTCCTACGGCAATACGTAAGCTTTCCGCATCAAGTAATGTGCCGAGATTACTTGATGGTAAAGCGTGTAACCAGTGACTAGATTCCTTAGTCGAAACAGCTAGAAGGCGTGCCTTATCTAGGTCACTATGGAGATTATGAAGCAAATCCTGCACGCCCTGTACCAACGGAATATCCCACTGTTTTTGTTGGTTAACTTCCAGTGGAACATTTTCACCAGGACAGAGCGTTTGCCATGTCTGCCCTGCCTCCGTAGCAAAGCATAGGTCTACTTTATTATTTAAAATTATATTACATAAGTCACTGACACTATGTACGGAAGCAAGGAAAGCTGGCAATGCAACGCTAGAAAGATTTCTCACACCAATGCCACCAAATTTTATAGGTAAAGTAGCTTGAGTCCAGGCTGTTGTATTTAAAGTTAAATTTAGAATTTTTTCTATAGCTATTTTAAGATTATTATCAATATCTTGTAAAATATCCGAACATTTCCAGACTGGATATGTAAATCTAGGTACAAGAAGACAATATTTTAAAATAGTAAGAGCTATGTGGGGGTTTAATTTATACAATTTATCAACGTGGTTTAAAAACTGATCAAATTTTGTTTTTAAAACAGGTATAGTGATTTCGTACCGACAGTTTTTATTCCTGGACAAATATGATTAAAATTTTGAATTAAAGTGTCTCTGTGAGAAGTAGATAAATTATTGGAAAAAAAATATTTCACATTTATTGCTATTTGGTTCTAGACCAATATTTTTAAAATTTTGAAAAATATGAGTAAGATCACCGAGGACGTCATCTGCTCTACCTCCCAGTGTACCGTCGTCTAGGTACCAGACATTCAGCTTGGATTTCAAATTTGAAATAATTGGTTGAATTCCCAAACTGAAAAGTGCTGGACCCAGTGGGTCACCCTGCTGAACACCGACAGCGGAATCGATAACATGGTTTTCGTAAAACAAGTTAGTATTTTGACTATAACATTGCCAAACGTAATGATAAATTTCGGGGGTATTATTAGCCACTTCTTTCAGCAAGGTTACCCTATCGATAGAGTTAAAAGCATTCCTTAGGTCAACCTTCACAAGAACATCTGCATCAGAGTTTGTTAAAAATGTACGCACTGAATGTACCGCCGCCTCACAGCCACCTCTAGTGCCAAAACCTAGTTGAGTAGGCTGAAATTTGGTCTTAAGGTTAGAGATTATGTGCCTGCAAGCTAATTTTGAAGTTAAACGTCGAAATGTGGAACCAACGGCAATAGGACGGATACCGTTATCCTTTTTTTTGAAGGCACATAATCTTGCCCCATATAAGAATGGAATCAAATTTGGATTAACATTACCAGAAAGCATAAAGTTACATAATTTTGTAATGTCTTTAAGAAGTACTCCGCCGGCGTCACCGGCAGAAGCGCTTACAAGATCTTTAAGATGTTGAGGTGTAATTCCGTCAATGCTGCTAGCAGAGCCATTCGAAAATGACATAATTGCTTCTAAAGTGTCTTTTTCCGAAATTTGTAAAGGTTGCATAGAAGTCCTGGGAGGCAGCGGTAAACTCTGAAGATGTTTGACCGAAGGATGCTTCTGACGAAGGCTTTCAAGAGTTTCGACATTACGAGGAGCCAGGATGTCGTCAGAGAATAAAATACGGGATGCATTTTTAAGTCGCCATCCATTACTTTCGACTCAACTACTTTTTTTTAAATCAAATTTAGGACGTGGTCGAGATAAACGAGTATTAATTGGGTAATCTAAATTTTGAAAAGATGTCTCTTTTAGTTGAGACGTAATTGATTTATTTATTGTTTTATCAAAATGAAAATGGAAATACGCGAAAGTAGTTTAGTAATTTTTGCCAACTATTTTCACTATTAGTGAAACAATTTTGAATAGTGCATGACAATGCTTTAGCAAGCTGCATCCTCGCACCTCTAGGAATTCTTTTAACCACTGGTACATTACGATAATAATTGTAAATTTGCTCCGAAAAAAGGGAAAAAATTGTGTCATTAGAGGAATTGCTAATAGAGTTATGAATTTCTACGGCAGGCTGTGAAGCCGAAATACTTTTACTATGGCATCGTTTAATATGTATATTTAATCCCCTTTTACCTTTAAACAGCCTACCGTCAGCACAATTTTGACACTGTAGGAAATCCGGCTGTGACTGTAGCGGAGCAGAGACATTCATTAAAAAATCTAAACAGATCTCTACAACACTCAAAAGTCTATATTACATATTCATAGTAACTTGAAATATGCTGTACTCCACAACTTTCCCTGAAACAACCAATTACGGCCTAAATAAAGCACTTTACTCTATAAATGAAATATTATCATATTACTTCCCTGGATTTATTCCATATTGATAAAAATTGTATGTAGTCGTTACGCTTTGACAGTTGTCAACGGCGCAGCAGAAATATTTTCCTTTCTTAATTAGTATTATGTCTGAAATCAAAAAAAATATTATTATAACAAGTCTCTTATATATTTTCTGATCTTTTTGTTGAAATTTTTAAGCCAGAATTGGCCTCCAAATAACAGTACACGAGCGTCGTGCAGTCTAGGTTTGATTTCCGTCCGTAACAATATGATTGTTAATCGGATTTTTATGTGCTGATTTACCTCTAGTATTTAGCGGTGAAGAAAACATCGTGAGGACAACTGCATGCCTAAAAAATTTATAAACAATGTATCACCTACATAGTATGTAGGATCAGGGTGACAAACGAGCACACAGTCCACCTGATGGTAAGTGGTTGCTGCGGCCCATAGATATCTACATCTATCCTCTATTACAAATCAAAATGTAGATGCGTTGTCACCCGTGAGGACTAAGATGGAATGCCTCATTTCCAGTAAACAGGGCCTCCGGCCACCTGCACTCACCAAGCGAAACGCAGAGGTGAACCTCTACTTCACGCTGGTATTCTGTGAGGTCGTGGTACCTCCCCGATTCGAGCCGGCCCATCCGTGCGACAGCAAAAGCTGCCGCGTGGCTCTACCTTTGTTAAAAAATTTTCTACGTGATAGAGCCATGCTAAGGCTATATTTTTTTTATAAGATAGGGTGACGACAAACGAGACATCTACATTAATCCTTGTTTGCGAAATTAAATGCAGATGTGTTGTCACCCTTGAGGACTAAGATGGAATTCCTCTTTTCCAGTAAAAAAGGTCTCCGGTTCTCTACACTCACCATACGAAACACAGCAGTGTTAAGCTGCTATTTTACGCTAGTATTCTGTGAGAGCGTGGTCCTTCCCCGGTCGAGCCGACCCAGTCGTGGTACAACTATACTACTAATATAGCTGCAGAATGTCCCTACCACATATATACCACGTATATATAATGTTTGTCACACGAATGGGTCCGGGAAAGGACCACGCTTTGACGAGACTATTACTTGAGAACCTTTCTTCCCCATCGGTTGTCGGTTCTTAAAGCTATATGGCCGGCTCATTGCCACTTCATCTTACTAATCCGTTGGGATATGTGGGCATTAAAGTTGGTAAAAATTACTTCGCGTACATCCGCTAGATATTTATTTTATAAGTAATTTTTTACCACCTTTAATATAATGGACTTCCGCTAAGTAACGCCTGAATCTATTAATTATGTCAGCATTGTTGGCAAGATTGATTGTACTCTTCGGTCTTCTGTACAATTTTCAGAAGGGTATTTATGTGGTTTATGGTACTAAAGCCTTTTCAGAAACCGACTTGTTCGGGAGGCTGAAACTCGTTTTGTCTGCATGTGAGACGATTTGTAATGACTAGAATTCAGAATGAATGGATTGGTACTATTCTCTTTTAAATACCCGTCGCTAAGAATCCACAACTGGGTTCAGATTTAAATGAGTAAGTCAATGTTGTATTGGTCATACACAACAGCGTGAAATATAATAAATTAAAAATCCAAAGGTAGCGTTAAGTTTAAGGCGGCCGCCTAATATGTGGCGTAACGACCTGTTAAGACAAACAGAAAGGCGATGGATGAAGGTGGCTCAGAACAATGCTTTGTGGCAAAGCATCCAACTCAGCATGATGCTGTTTGATTTTCTTAATATTAACAGGATTCAAAGATAAGAAAGTCAGTACTATTACACCATGCAATTTTAGTCTTCAGTAGTGACAACGAGTCGGTGGCTTTCTTTGTTCAACTCTATTTGTAGTTACTTTATATTAAATCTTTCCGACCAAGTTTTTCTCATATTGATTGCGCAGAGATACTTACACTAATTAACTTGAATTTTGGTAAACGATAACATGATCAAAGAATTTTCTGGTTAGACGTACATATAACTAACACTTCCATTTTCAATCCCGTTGCCAAAATGTGCCGTGATTACGAAGAGATTAAGCAGTCGTAAAGTTATTTTACAGTTAAAGTTAGTTAAATTAACAATTTTATTATCATACAAAATATAAAATGTTATTTAATCAAGCCTAGTTAGCGAAGGATGAAGTCTCTTTCGCGCAGTCGCGTGATGAGACTTCAAAAGATCGCCGCCATGTCGGACGCAAACCCATGCCTTTGTGTCGTTACCGCACTCGCGGTGCGCGTTCTCTAGGAGATATATTACGCTGCCGAGTTCAAATCTCGTCCTTCCTTTGTTCTCCTATAATAATAACAATATAAATGAATCCAAATCTGAATAATACTAGATATTATTCAGATTCGGATTCATTTATAAAATTAATTTGTTACTGTAATAAACATACATATGTATATTGTTATTTATTATAATATTTATTATTTTGGCTATTAAATATAAAATTAATTAAATATAAAGCCACCGGCACTAATGATATTAAATTTGTGGCATTCCCTGGGTATTCTATGATCAGCAGTGGACTTATGTAGGGCTGTAATGATGATGATCGTAATTACTTTTGTTTACGGTTTCAGAATATTTCGAGGACATAGGAAGTTTCGCGGCAATATTTGAGGCGCCGCGTTTTGTCCTTTCCTTCTCCAAAAGAACTTTTCATAAGCGATAGGTGGCTTGTGCTCAGCAGTAAATATGTCCTACTTGAAAGGCTCGTTGGTCTAGTGGTATTAAACGCGATCGCCAAATCGGATCCCGAATCCCGGGTCGGGCCATAAAAAGTCATTGTGTTTTTTTATCGTGAAATTCTCAGTAACAGCCCGAAGTCAGGAAGTTGGCGGTGTTTAACTCCCATGCCTCGGAAAGCATGTAAATCCGTTGTTCCTGCGCCAGGTCTTGTCGGATTACCATCGTATTGGACTATGAGAGTTAGGCAATAGAGAGTGCACTTGTATTTGCGCACACACTGGTTCACTATAATTCTACCCTGTGCAGATTGCTAGTCTTCGTTGAGACTGGTCGCCATGACTGAAATTCGGTCTGGTGATTATGTATTACTTCAGGCTTAAAGGGGTGAATATACTCTTATTGTTTTAAGTTATTTTCTATGTAAGAAAATATTGCAACCTAAATATAAAAGCGAGGTATATTGTGTCACTGACTTTTAATTTTAGATGTAATAATGCCTAAAACTTTTGTACATTTTTTTACGTACCTCTTTCACGGACTTGATTTACAAATATTGAGATTTCAAATTAAATAAGGTTAAAATTAAATTAAATAAGGTGAAAGAAAAACCAAATTAAAAGCTTATTTTTTATAAAAATGGAATGTAGCTTTTGGCACTCAGTGATAATATCCTCCTACTCTTGAAAGAGTTTTAAGATTCGGATAATTAGAGATTACTTCCTACATTAAAATTCACGAACTCAAACAATTAGTTATTTATAACACTATAATGAAAGAGTATATGGAAAGGAGTACATCCACAGGCTAATAAAAGTGTGTATATTATGTAACTTAAATAATTGAAAATTAAAAACTTTGTACAGCCGACTTCAATATAAGTTATTTAAGAATAACTCAAAAACTATTGGTTTGACCTTGATCAAATTCATATGGGACCACACGAGAACTATCAGCTTTCATATAAAAGAAGAATCATCGAAATCAGTTCACTCAGTACAAAGTTATGAGGTAACACAAATTAAAAAAAAAAACATGCAGTCAAATTGAGTACCGTCTCCTCTTTGGAAGTCAGCAGAAAAGATAAAAAAGGTTTAACGCTATCTTACCTTCGTTTTACTCCGGGAATTTTTCAAACGCTTTTTTTGTTACAGCAATCCTATTTCGTTTACATCTTCGTTTTTTCTTTTCACTGATCACAATTTCATAAAAATAAATAGATATAAGAAATGTGTTTGATTTAAATTCACCACGTGCTATTAGTGGTGAAGCAAAATATCTTAAGGAGACCCTCATGTCTGAGATATAAATTATCTTTCTCAGAAGTGAGGTTCATTACGTGTTAGAACCACATTGCAACTATATGGTTGTAGCACGAATGGGTCGGATCGACCGGGGTGGGACCACGTTCTCATAAAATACCAGCGTAAAATAGCAGCTCAACGTTGCAGTGTTTTGAATGGTGAAACGAGGCATTCCATCTTACTTCTAGGGGTGGCAACGCATTATGATTTTTAATTTAATTCAAATACCATTAAATGGGCTGTGTGCTCGTTTTGCAACCTTATTCTATAAAAAAAAAGGTTAGTATTCTACTCAGCTGTGCGACGTTAATATTTTTTTAAATCGGCCGATCTTCAGCTTAATAATCAAAGATGCTACAATTAGTAGACACTAAAAACAGCGATCACCATTTAAGACACTCAGACCAACTAAGAAGTTTACTAATATAGGTAGGTGATAGTGAGATTTATTTCTCATTTAATTGATTTCTAAATCAAATTATGAACAATTTCTCATTACCTCGTAAACTTATCCTTAAATATTTTTTGTTGTGAACATATGAAAACTATATATCACCACTTTATATTTCGTATAAAAACTAAATAGAAAAGAGCCTACTGTTTTTAAAAGGCCGGTAACACATCTGCAATTCCCCTGGTGTTGCAGTTGTTTATGGGCGGCGTTTTACACTTACCATCAAGTGAGCCGCATGCTCGTTTGCCCCCTTATATAAAACAAAATATTTTGTAAGTTATTCGATCTCACTACAGCAGGCTCTACTAAAAGCCGTCCGTGACAAATGATTCCCGGACGAACAAAGCGTCATGTCACGCCTGTCTAACAAGTTTCACGAAAATCCCTTTGTGTTAGTAATCATTTAGAAAAGAATATTTAAATATTCTTGGAAAAAAATTAAAGAAATTTTAAATATGTTTTTAAAAATTTCGCAAAATAAAATATGGCTCCCCATTAGATGGAGTGATGACCTGACAAGAGATACAGGAATTCGATGAATACACCTGTATTACCGTGCAGTACCGTGCATTTTAGCGTTTTTAGGGCAGGTCTATGTTCAGCAGTGGTTATAGGTTGTAATAATGACGACGATGATGATAGTTCATTTATTTATTTTTCACGATTTGATTGTACACAACTAGAAACATACAAAATAAATCATATTCAGAGGATTGGTGTTGAAACTAGGAACAAACCTATAGATCACCAGGGCGGATTTTCAAATAAATACCAACATTATATTCAAATACAGATAAAATTTGTGAAAATAAGTTCAGATAAGCTATTAAAGAAGAAATAAAAAGGAACATCATTAACATTCAAAGTGAAATTATTTTCAATCATACCATCGCTATATGTAATTTTCCCCAGCCGTTTTAATCGAATCTCGAGTAACATAGTCTATTACTGATACAGGCTACAACAACAAGCAGGCTGACATTTGTGTACAGAGCCCAAATTTATAGGCACGTTCAGATAGAGGCAATTTCAGTGAAGCTATTTTGCTAATTAACAACACAATTCATCTCAAAGGCATTACTTTAGTTAATTGAATCATCTTATAATGAATGTATTTGTGGTCCTTCGTGCATGTAGAGATCTGGAATTTCGTGCAAAAAAGTTTCAAGCGTTGCTAATCTCTTAAGTGATTTTGCGAGATTAAATTAATATATTTAACTTTAATCTGTTAATAACAATTTAATTATAACATAATAGTATGTCGTACAATGATGGCCTTGTTATCTATTATGCATAACGATCGCCGTCTGATACATGAATTGATAATCATCATACATCATTGATAATCATGAGTGATGTATATGGTAAATCATCTGAACTATGGTAGATATTCATTCTCTACTTTATTTATTAAGACTAGCTAAGTGTACTACAATTATATACGTGCTAGAGCCATGCTGCTAGGTTAGTAACGGTGAGTCTAGTGTGAAGAGTGATCAAGTGGTAGTGGATCCCGAATGTCAGATCAATGCCACAAAGCACGGTCCTAATCCATCGACTTCCTGCATATCTTACCAGGTCGTCACTCCATCTCGTGGGGGGTCGCCCTACACTTCGCCTACAAGTACGAGGCTGCCACTCGAGAACCTTTCTTCCCCATCGGTTGTCGGTTCTTCGAGCTATATGGCCGGCCCACTGCCACTTCAGCTTACTAATCTATTGGGCTATGTCGGTTACTCTGGTTCCACTGCGGATATCCTCATTTCTAAGTTTATCATGCAGAGAAACCCCGAGCAGAGCCCTCTTCATAGCTCGCTGAGCGACCTTGAGCTTCCTCATACGGTCATTAGTGAAGGACTACGTCTCATATCCGTAAGTCATCACTGGCAACACGCACTGGTTGTACAATTTCGTTTTAAGGTTTTGAGGTATGTCTGACGAGAAGATGTGTCGTAGTTTCCCGAACGCTGCCCAGCCGAGTTGAATCCGTCGATTGACCCCTCGGTCGAAGTTGGACTTACCTAGTCGGACTATTTGTCCCAGGTAAACATACTCGTCAATAACTTCGAGCTTAGTGCTCCCAACAACTACCGGCATAGGTGTGACATGGACATTAAACATGATATTTGTTTTGTCCATTTTTATGTTAAGATCTATCCTTTTGGAGACACTATTGAGGTCATTGAGCATGGTGCTTAGTTCCTCCCTAGTTGTTCAGAATGGCAGATAATGCGTAAGAAATGTGCCAAGCGATATAAACTAATAGGTCGGAAATGTAGCGCTCCTACTACATCTGAGGGCAAATTTTATTGATTTAGAGGGGCTGATGCGAAAGTTCCACTAGAAAAGACACACCACTGACGACAATGCGACACGTGTTTTGCCTCTACACTAGGCATCTTCTGGTGATGTAGACTCTGCGGTGGCTGACCGCTAAGTCAATAACTTTAATATAATGGATGTCCGCAAAGTAACGCCTGATTCTATTAATTATCTTAATTGACTATTAATGAAGATATGTATTAAGCGAAGTATCCACTTACTATCAAGTTGACTGTGAGCTTGTTTGTCACCCTACCTCTATAAAAAAAACTCTCCCGATAATCGCTGATATGTGTATAAAATTCAAGCTTTTTTACGCTTTTAATATTCTATGAGACCGTGGTCTTCCCTCGGTTGAGCCGAATTCTTTCTACTTAATATAGCTGGAGCGTGGCTCTACCACGAATAACTACAATTATCAATATCATTGGTGCCAGCGGGTTTATAAATTATTATTTTATATTTATTATGAAAGATAATAAATATTTTATAGTTTTCTATAAAAAAAGTTCAGATGATTTATTATATTATATACCACATTTGGGATTATCAATTCCAGTGTCAGCCGTAGACAGTTATGTGTGCCTAGTACTTCACTAATCCAGATGTTTTAAGTAGCTTTCTTTGAGTACACCATTGTTCACCTCATCAATTCCCAACCAATTATTAATAGTTACTTGGCACAGACAATTAGTTAAATACAATATTGATTTGACGCGAGAAATTAGTAGTGGTTAACCTGTTTGTTAAATTAATTGAGCTTGTCTTACTCTGCGTTATCTTATTCTAGTCAATACACATTTGGCGATTAGGGGCACAGAATTCAGATCAAATATCGACTAATTTGTCGCAATTTTAATTATTGCAATTAATTTCTATTAATCGATGGTTTAGTACCCTGTCTAACTAACAATTGTTTTGTTTAGGAATAAATAACTTTTTGAATAATTTGGATTAATCCAATACAAAATCCAATTATCAAAATCTGATTGTGTATGCAGATGATGATAATACTTTCTACTATCGCATTAGCCAACGTCTTGCAGTGAACTGTACGGGCTACAGGATAAATAATAAGTATAATACTAAAACAAATCCTGAATATCTAAAGCTGGAAAGAAATGCCCCATTGTCGTCACTACCCTGTGTTAATTGGTTTTGGCATATTTAGGTGGATTTACTACCATTACTCGCTCGTAAAAGGGCGTATGCAGAAGAATAAGTTGGTATGATCCTCTTTGCATTCCCATCTCTACCAGCTATCCGCACCTATTTCTCGTCTATGCTCTGCTTTTGTTATGATTGATAACATTAGGGATGATCATCTGTTGCTTATGCATAGTATCGTAACTGTTATAGTTTCATAGGGAGGATATCTGCCATAGTTGCCACGCTTGGAAAGTGGGTTAGCAATCGCAGTTTTTTATATTTAGTCGTTATTACGAAGACGCTGTTGCTCATCTCCTGATTTGTTTCCCTCTGTCGCCTCTTACGACACCTACGGGTCGATATGGGGTATTGGATATTTATTTATTACGTGAAATACGTTTAAAAAATGTCCCGGTGGGTTCTATGCTATACTATTCTATTCTTTTCCATTCCATTCCATTTCATTCTATTCCATTCTACCCATGAAAACGAGATTTGCCAAAAGGCAATTTAGAAGTTAGTCTGCTCATCGCTATAATTCTTTTTTGTTAAAAAAATACTAGTAATGTAATTAAAAAATACTAATATTCCCTTTGACCACTTCTGGTAAGCTTAAAATGCTTGTGTTAGAAGTGGTTCACGACAGTAGTCGGATGGCGGATTCGAACCTACGACCTTTCGAGTACGCGGTCCGCGCCCTGCCATTAGGCTACTGACGCTTAATTATATATAAATAAAAATTAATATTTATGCAGTGACCCAGCACAATGTGAAATAACACGTTACAGTGTGGTTACAGATAATACAGTATGATGAAACTGAAAATTTATTGAAATAAATATATCAATGTACACCATAGCGTAAATACTTATCGCAAACACTACAAAACACACACACATAAACACACAAACTGAAACTAGCGATTCGCCTCGGTTTCACGGGTGATTTCCTGGTCTCGGCAACAGTGCCACCTACCGGGTCAAATTTTGAACATAAACCGTCCAGGGACCCACTCAAATACGCACAAAATATTTCATCAAAGTCAGTCGAACAGTTTTAGAGCATGAGCGAGACTAACGGACAGCAATTGATTATATATATATATAAGATTGTTATGGAAGAGCAGGATACCTTTTACAATACCCTTAACACAGTTATTGTAAAAGGAGTAGTTGTAGTTAATGTATTTAAATTTAAGATACTGAATAAACAATTTAGGATTGAATTTTTTTTGATATTCTTACTTATAGTACACTTAGCAAATTAATTATATAATCTATTCGATATAGACATATGTATCTTTGATTAAAGGTTCGTTTGCTCTCGAAATGAGAAAAGAAATTTGTAAATGAAACAAAGCCGATGTTAGATAACGAACAATAGGTCGGTGCGCTATCTCTCTAATTTAGATATATGGGGGCCCCATTGAAGTTTCGCGTCAATAGTAATACCAAGAAAAACAGTGGTATCCACAAGACTCAACTCCTCCCCATTTAACAGCACATTGGTATAAAATAACAAATAGGATCTTTGTCCTTATGCAATTTGTGTTTGTCTACTGCCTTCACTATAAAGAAAAAAATCCTAGTGTGGAGGTAACGTCTTTTAACATTAAGGAATATTTTAAAAACAGGCCAAAAATAATACATTAGCGTTTGACCAGGACTCCACCAAATAAGAAAAGTAAAAATAATTTCCAAGATAAGTAAAAAACATTTGTTTAAACGGGTGAACAGCTTTAAATAAAAGAGGGAGAAAAAGTATCCAGACAGACAGACATTTAGCATTACAATTCCTTTTTCAATTCAATTTTTCCTTCGCTGACTACCAATAAATTATGTCGGCTATGATTTAAGACATTTTGAATTGTTTGTTACCACTTCAATAAATCGATAGTTCTGTAGGAGAGACTAACTTTTTCGAAGTAAACAACGTTGAAGTAGTATTTGGGTCGTGGGGGGTGTCGATTTAGTGAAACTGAACTGGAATTATTCATGGACGAAAACACGAACTTTAGACATAAGAAAGCAAGAATTGTAGACTTATCAGATTACACTGAAAGTATAACAACGAAATATAACTTTAGGGACTCTTATCGCTTCAACGTAATAATAAAATGCTTTAAGTTTGATTAAATTGTGACTAAAATGTTCTCATATTTTTCTTTTTATATTTAAAAAATTATAGTATCAAACCCTATGCAGGGGCAGTGTAAGTATATCCACGACACCATATCATCAGTAGATGGGCAGCAGCATTTATAAAATAAAAACTTCGGTTGCCAACCCACTTGCCGAGCGTGGCAACTATGGCAAATATGTTCCCTATGAGGCAATCTATGGGGGAAGCCTATGTTCAGCTGTGGACTTTAATAAGCTGTAACGGTACCGGTAAAGTGTCAACCGAACTATCAGTCCACTTGATGGTTTGCTGCTTTAGTCCATGAATACCTGCAATCAACTTCAAACAAAGAACTGTGCTGAAAAGTGTTTGCAAGTTCGATTCACTCAATTCACGGGGTACCCATCGTTCAAAATTTTTTACTTTCCCGATTTGTTTCAAGTGGATTAATACAGTTTTATCACTTACCCCGAAGCTTGCAGCTATCTCTTAAGTGCTTTGTGATAGATCCGCTTCCATAATAGCCTTTAATTCTTCATTTTCCACTTTGGTATCCGGCCATCCACGGGGTTGGTCCTGAAGGTCAAAATTTCCAGAAAGAAAACGTTGAAACAAAAAACCTACCGTGCTTTTTTTTGCGACACCAGTCCGTAGCCGTAATCGTAGCCGTCGCCATAGTAGTAATCCTTCGAGCTGTTTCTGCAGCACTGGTGCCACGGTAGAACTCGTACTCGTAAATATACGGATATTTCATGTTTTCCATTGTGCGGTAATAAGCGACGCCAAAGAAAAAAATAATGGGGGAAAACAAATTAATGACTGTTCCGAAAACTCATATGTACCAGCTAAATGAATTTATAAATTTGAATGTGGAATTCTTAACTAAAGAAGAGATATTTCAAATCAAAGTGGTCGGTACGATAAAACGCTAATTTCATATGTAAGGACCTAATAATAATTATACGTGGTACAGCCATGCTGCAGCTATATTAGTAGTATAGTTGTAGCAGGAATGGCTCGGCTCCAACGGGGAAGGACCACGCTCTCACAGAATACAAGCATAAAATAGCAGCTTAACACTGCTGTGTTTCGTATGGTGAGTGTAGTGAACCGGAGACCCTTTTTACTGGAAAAGAGGCATTCCATCTTAGTCGTCACGGGTGACAACGCATCTGCATTTTGATTCTTTGTTGAGGATCGATGTAGATGTATAGGGGTTACAGCAACCACTTACCACCAGGTGGACTGTGTGTTGGTTTGTCACCCTATCCTAACTATTTTATAGTATTTTTCAAAATCCCGCCGGGATAGGATAACCAACGCTGCTTTAAAGATTTGCTATGTAATAAATCAGACTGACTGCGTTCAGTAATAACACATACGGTACGGTATACCTATCCTAAAGTATAGTTCTTTATGGATATGTTGCATAGCCTGTTTCATTGCACTTGCCATGTTTAATATAAGAAATATTATGTTGTGCATTACGTGTATATATATATATAAGATTGTTATGGAAGAGCAGGATACCTTTTACAATACCCTTAACACAGTTATTGTAAAAGGAGTAGTTGTAGTTAATGTATTTAAATTTAAGATACTGAATAAACAATTTAGGATTGAATTTTTTTTGATATTCTTACTTATAGTACACTTAGCAAATTAATTATATAATCTATTCGATATAGACATATGTATCTTTGATTAAAGGTTCGTTTGCTCTCGAAATGAGAAAAGAAATTTGTAAATGAAACAAAGCCGATGTTAGATAACGAACAATAGGTCGGTGCGCTATCTCTCCTTCGTCAAGATCTCGGCATTTAATTGAATCCCTTTCTACGTGAGGTTCAGTTTTGTTTCCGAAAGGTTTTTGTAAAAATAATTCTAAAAGGTTTTATTTTTTAAAGAAATATTGACGTGAATAACTTTTTTTCTAATTTCTGAAAATTATTTGTAATTGGAATTTCCGGTGCTGTTATAGGTTTAAAAATTAACATTACTGTTTATGCGCACATAAGTATTTATTTATTGTCTCGGTTATTCTCTATCTATTTTAGTTATATATATAGTCACCGTGCTTGGCAGATGGGTTGCTTTTTGATTGTTTTAGGCTTTTATTAAGCAGATGCTGTTTTCCATCTTCTGTTTCACTTTCCCTTTGTCGCTTCTTATGACACCCACGGAACAATATGAGATTTTACGTGGAAGAGCCATGCTGCAGCTATATGAGTAGTATAGTTGGAGCATGAATGGATCGGCGCGACCGGGGAAGGACCACGTTCTCACATGATACCAGTGTCAAATAGCAGCTTAACACTGCTGTGTTTCGTATGGTGAGTGTAGAGAACCGGAGACCCTTTTTACTGGAAACGAGGCATTCTATCTTAGTCCTTACGGGTGACAACGCATCTGCATTTTGATTCGCAAACGAGGATAAATGTAGATGTCTATGGGCCACAGCAGCCACATACCATCAGATGGACTGTGTGCTCGTTTGTCACCCTATCCTATAAAAAAAGATAGTCGATATTCTTACACCTCCACTACACGATTGCTCTCACGGTTCTCGCTTATTCTGTTTGACGATAATTACACGTAATGCACACCATAACATTTCTTATATTAAATATGACAAGTGCAATAAAACAGGCTATGCAACATATCCATAAAGAAATATACTTTAGGATAGGTATACCGTACCGTATGTGCTATTACTGAACGCAGTCAGTCTGATTTATTACATAGCAAATCTATAAAGCAGCGTTGGTTATCCTATCCCGGCGGAATTTTGAAGAATACTATAAAATAGTTAGGATAGGGTGACAAACCAGCACACAGTCCACCTGGTGGTAAGTGGTTGCTGTGACCCATGTACATCTACATCGATCCTCAATAAAGAATCAAAATGCAGATGCGTTGTCACCCGTGATGACTAAGATGGAATCTCCGGTTCTCTACACTCACCATACGAATCAAAGCAGTGTTAAGCTGCTATTTTATGCTTGTATTCTGTGAGAGCATGGTCGTTCCCCGTTGGAGCCGAGCTATTCGTGCTACAACTATACTACTAATATAATTGCAGCATGGCTAAACCACGTATATTATTATTAGGTCCTTACATATGAAATTAGCGTTTTATCGTACCGAACACTTTGATTTGAAATATCTCTTCTTTAGTTAAGAATTCCACATTCAAATTTATAAATTCATTTAGCTGGTACATTTGAATTTTCGGAACAGTCATTCATTTGTTTTTCCCCCATTATTTTTTTCTTTGGCGTCGCTTATTACCGCACAATGGAAAACATGTAATATCCGTATATTTACGAGTACGAGTTCTACCGTGGCACCACTGCTGCAGAAACAGCTCGAAGGATTACTACTATGGCGACGGCTATGATTACGGCTACGGCACTGGTGTCGCAAAAGAAAGCACGGTAGGTTTTTGTTTCAACGTTTTCGTTCTGGAAATTTTGACCTTCAGAACCAACCCCATGGATGGCCGGATACCAAAATAGAAAATGAAGAATTAAAGGCTATTGTGGAAGCGGATCTATCACAAAGCACTTAAGAGATAGCTGCTGTCTTCGGGGTAAGTGATAAAACTGTATTAATCCACTTGAAGCAAATCGGGAAAGTAAAAAATTTTTAACGATGGGTACCCCATGAATTGAGTGAATCGAACTTGCAAACACTTTTCAGCACAATTCTTTGTTTTAAGTTGATTGCAGGTATTCATGGACTAAAGCAGCCAACCATCAAGTGGACTGATAGTTCGGTTGACACTTTACCGGTACCGTTACAGCTTATTAAAGTCCACAGCTGAACATAGGCTTTCCCCATAGATTGCCTCATAGGGAACATATTTGCCATAGTTGCCACGCTCGGCAAGTGGGTTGGCAACCGAAGTTTTTATTTTATAAATGCTGCTGCCCATCTACTGATGATATGGTGTCGTGGATATACTTACACTGCCCCTGCATAGGGTTTGATACTATAATTTTTTAAATATAAAAAGAAAAATATGAGAACATTTTAGTCACAATTTAATCAAACTTAAAGCATTTTATTATTACGTTGAAGCGATAAGAGTCCCTAAAGTTATATTTCGTTGTTATACTTTCAGTGTAATCTGATAAGTCTACAATTCTTGCTTTCTTATGTCTAAAGTTCGTGTTTTCGTCCATGAATAATTCCAGTTCAGTTTCACTAAATCGACACCCCCACGACCCAAATACTACTTCAACGTTGTTTACTTCGAAAAAGTTAGTCTCTCCTACAGAACTATCGATTTACTGAAGTGGTAACAAACAATTCAAAATGTCTTAAATCATAGCCGACATAATTTATTGGTAGTTAGCGAAGGAAAAATTGAATTGAAAAAGGAATTGTAATGCTAAATGTCTGTCTGTCTGGATAGTTTTTCGCTCTCTTTTATCTAAAGCTGTTCACCCGTTTAAACAAATGTTTTTTACTTATCTTGGAAATTATTTTTACTTTTCTTATTTGGTGGAGTCCTGGTCAAACGCTAATGTATTATTTTTGGCCTGTTTTTAATATATTCTTTAATGTTAAAAGACGTTACCTCCACACTAGGATTTTTTTATTTATCGTGGAGCCAGTATACAAACACAAATTGCGCAAGGACAAACATCCGGACCCGGAACAATTATTTGTAGGCCATACAAATACTTGTTCCGTGCTGGATTCGAACCCGCGGCCTCCAGCACAGTAACTCATTGCTAAGCCACTGCACTGTGCCAGGGAGGCGTCAAAATATTAAAAGTACATTTAAATTTACAGATAGATACACGTGGTGGAGCCACGCTGGAGCTATAATGTCATGGTTGTAGCCCGGATGGTCGGCTGGACCGGGGGAGCGGGGCCACGTGACCACGATCTCACATCGTAAAATAATAGCTTCATTCTGCTGCGTTTCATATGTTAAGTGTACAATGAAGACCTTTTTTACTGAAAATGAGGCTTTCCATCTTAGTCCTCAAGGGTGACAACGCGTCTGCATTTTGATTCTTAATCAAGGACAGGTGTAAATGTCTATGGGCCATAGGATCTACTTACGATCAAGTGGAATGAGTACTCGTTTGTCACCCTTATCCTATTATTCTGTATTAAAATGGAGAGTTAGACTCGCCTACGCCTCTACCACACAGCTATATTATGACATTCGATGGAATAATATCGTTGATCCCGCAAAACGTTACTATAGGACAAATCCTCTCCCCTTTGCTCGGTCCATTGCGCAGGTGTAGTTACAGGCCGCAGAGAAAGGTGCGCCTTGTGTTTTTGTTGCATCTTACCTGAGCAGAAAAGGGGGAGGAGAAGTCTTCTCCCGAGGAGGAGTTCCAATGGGGCGGCCATCGCTGGTGGGGCCGTAGATGTATGCGAAAGCGTTCCCGTGGCCCTGTCAATATGCGGCAAAGGGGGAACACTACGAGGTTCTGCGAGTTTGACATAACCCGTCCTTGGAAAGGCGGTCATACGTAGGCATTTTCCCATGAATAAAAAGAGGGATATTTGCTATAATTTCAATTCTTGGCTGACGGGTTGGTAGCTGCAGTTTTTTATTTCCTTGTTGTTATAAGGAAGACGAAGCCTAATTACTGACTTATTTTCCTCCATCACTACACGATCAAAACGGTATACACTGCTAACCAAGAAGCGAGAATCTGAAGCCAAATATGACTCTGGTAATTAAAATAGCTAATTGGCTTTCACTTCTGTAAAATAAAACACTTCAGACGTGTTAAGTTTAGGCAACTTTTTATAGTAATGCGTGATGCATTTTACATGACTCTTTGTCTAGTGCACTTAAAAGGGGGAAAAGATGAATACATACATTATTTTTTTCAAAAAATGATGCAGAGTATTTTACAAAAGAAACGTGGCTTGTAGTAATACTTTACTTATTAACAATAATTTATGCACGCTCGTGAATTGAAGTGATCTTAATGTTATCGTTGGATATACAGAGGTAAGTGAATAATATAATTTAAAAATTAAAAATTTTGTACAGCCGACTTCAATATAGGTTATTTGAGAATAACTCAATAACCATTGGTCTGACCTTGATCAAATTCATATGGGACCACAAGAGAACTATCAGCTTTCATATAAAAAAAGAATCATCGAAATCGGTTTGCCCAGTACAAAGTTATGAGGTAACACACATAAAAAAAAACGAAAAAAAAAAAAACATACACTCGAATTGAGTACCGTCTCCTTTTTGGAAGTCGGCAGAAAAAATACCAAGTTTATGGTAAAATGATTAAACAGTTAAATTATTTTCGATTAGCAACCGCCCGCACCGGCTTAGCTCGCATTTAAGCTATTAATTTGGCGTAATTTATATTTAACAACCGTGAAACTTGGCAACTTTGCCATTTTTGAAAGGGCTCAAAAGATTAGCTCCACGATGTTAGCACCTCATGTGCGGAATTTCGATTGACCAATTATACTATCTGAAAGGTCAGGAATTGGTCATAAAAGGTCAGTCGGTCTTATTAACTGGTCAGCGTTAGAATTTTTTTTATTAAGGGTTAAAGTTTTTCAAGGTAATTGAAAAATTTTAGCAACTCATTCGTGAAAAAAAAATAAAAAATAAAAAATATGCGCGATCGAGAAGCATTCGCTGATAATTGGTCAGCTTATATAAATATTTGGTCAGTTTAATTTAATATTAAAAAAATTAAATAAGTTGGCATTGTCGTAACGCGCATGCTATGGGACGGTTAATTGTAACTCAAGCTATTTTTAAAACTCTTCATGTATCATGTGGGACGTCATGGAATGTAAATGGCAGTTAAATTTTGTTTTGTTTAGTTATAATTAATTTTTTTCGGCTAATAAATGGAAAAATTTTCGACAGCAGCCTTGTACTAATATATTTTAGAGTATTAATATAAAGTCAGAGTTGAAAACTTAAATTATAATAAATGTATTTTAGAAATTAATTTTCATGGTAATTTTTTATGTAAATAAAATATTTCTAATTTAAAAAAAAACCGGCCAAGTGTGAGTCGGACTCGCGCACCGAGGGTTCTGAACAAATCCGTAGGCATATAAGTTTAAAATTATTAAAAATATTTTTATTATATTATGATGTAACTAAAAATTTATGCTGTTCGCAATGTTTCCTTTATCTGTGCTATAAAACGTTGCTTTGTACTAAATGTCAAGATTCTGATTTCACGGGAAGTACCCTGTAGGTTTTGATTCCCTTGCGAATGTCGAAAATTTGCGGCATAAACGGCTGTATCTTTTAATTGTGTTGGCTTAGAGGTTTGATTTTTCACAGCTCAAAGGGACAGTAGACTTGAGTATTTGAAATTAATTTCAGCTTGATACCTCTAAGCGTTTCTGAGAAAAAGTGTCTTGACAGACTGACAGAGGAACAACAAAGTGATCCTATAAGGGTTCCGTTTATTTCTTTTTGAGGTATGGAACGATAAAAATCATGTTTAAATAAAATTATTATAAAATAAGCTAGTTAACTATCATCCCCAAATCCGATGCATGCAGTTTCATCTTCACGTAGTTTAAAAAATATCCTATTTCTTTCTCCACTATTATATATTTCATAGTAGAAAATGTCTAAGTTTTCTTCTCAAAAAAATATAAAAAATATCCCCGCATATTTTTATTTTTTATATTTTTCACGAATGAGGTGCTAAAATTTCTCAATGACCTTGATAAACTTTAACCCTTAATAAAAATGTTTCTAACGCTGACCAATTAAAAGGATCAACTGAGATTTTATGACCAATTTCTGACCTTTTAGATGGTATAATTGGTAAATCGAAATTCCACGCATGAGGTGCTAACATCGCGGAGCTCAACTTATTTTTTTTTTAATATTAAATTAAACTGACCAAATATAAGCTGACCAATTATCAGCGAATGCTTCTCGATCGCACATATTTTTATTTTGGTGCTAAAATTTCTCAATAACCTTGAATAACTTTCACCATTAATTAAAAAAATCTAACCCTGACCAATTAATAAGACCGACTGACCTTTAATGACCAATTTCTGACCTTTCAGATGGTGTAATTGGTCAATAGAAATTCCGCACATGAGGTGCTAACATCGCAGAGCTCAAAAGATTAGGACCGATTTTCCAACATAAAAGGTACTCTCAGACTGGGCCTCGTTGTTAAATTAGACACTATATTTTTCATAGATTGGGTATTCATTAGTGATTTAAAAAATACTAATAAATTTAGTATGTGGTAAAGCCATGCTAAAGCTATATTACTTGTATAGTTGTAGCACGAATGGGTCGGTTCCACCGGGGAAGGACCACGCTCTCTCAGAATACCAGCGTAAAATAGCAGCTTAACACTGCTATGTTTCGTTGGGTAAGTGTAGAGAACCGAAGACCATATATTCTGGAAACAAGGCATTCCATCTTAGTCCTCACGGGTGTCAACGCATTTGTATTTTGATTCATATTTGAGGATAGATTTAGATGTCTATGGGCCGAAGCAGCCACTTACCATCAGGTGGACTGTGTGCTCGCTTGTCACCCTTATCCTAAATAAAAATACTAATATCAAAAAGACAAAACACACTGAAGGTAAGTTAACCATAATATAATACACAATACTCAGAGTTATGATTTGCTCCTCTACTCGCAATTGTGTTGCAAGTCACAAATTACTTATATCATATTTAATAGTGTAATATATAATAATATATTTAACAGTGGTAGAGCCATGCGGCATCTTTTGCTGTCGCACGCATGGGCCGGCTCGAACCGGGGTAGTACCACGACCTCACAGAATACCAGCGTGAAGTAGAGGTTTACCTCTGCGTTTCGCTTGGTGAGTGCAGGTGGCCGGAGGCCCTTTTTACTGGAAATGAGGCATTCCATCTTAGTCCTCACGGGTGAAAACGCATCTGCATTTTGATTCGCAAACGAAGATAGATGTAGATGTATATGGGCCGCAGCAACCACTTCCCATCAGGTGGACTGTGTGCTCGTTTGTCACCCTTATATTATATAAAAAAAAATCATACAAACTTGAAAATATGTATCATTATGTAATTTATATTATTTTTGGAATAAAACTTCTTTATCGAAGTAGTGCAAAAATTTAGTACGGTATTAAAAATTCACGTTTTCTAGTAATGTTTTTTTTTGCGTGCGTGCGTTTTTTGCCTTTTTTACCTAGTTATCTAAAGTATAAAATCAAAGAAGAATGATATGTCGCAAAGAAGTTCAACTTCGTACATGTGTACATAATTACATGCACAGTGTTTTTTAACACTTTCACTGTCCGGTTTGCAGACACAATAGTAAGACAATAGCAATGACCTATATGTAGTGCACGGAACAGCGAAAGGGTTAAATCTTGTCACAATAATGTCTTTGGCAAAATCTATCGTATATCAAATTTTAATACTATCGTCTAAAATTAAAAACCAAATTAGTGCAATAATAACCTTAAATTTCAACAGTGGTAGAGCCACGCGGCAGCTTTTGCTGTCGCACGGATGGGCCGGCTCGAACCGGGGTGGTACCACGACCTCACAGAAAACCAGCGTGAAGTAGAGATTTACCTCTGCGTTTCGCTTGGTGAGTGCAGGTGGCCGGAGGCCCTTTTTACTGGAAATGAGGCATTCCATCTTAGTCCTCACGGGTGACAACGCATCTACATTTTGATTTGTAATAGAGGATAGATGTAGATGTCTATGGGCCGCAGCAACCACTTACCATTAGGTGGACTGTGTGCTCGTTTGTCACCCTTTTCCTATAAAAAAAAAAAAAAAAAAAAAAAAAAAAAAAAAAAAAAAAAAAAAAATAAAATAAAATAATAATAAATATAAAGTTAAAAAATAAAGCTTATCACAATCATTTTTGACAAGTATTACTTTTTTGTCATCATTATCATTTTATTATGGTTAGGTTAAAATAGTTATTGTAATCAACCTAAATATTGTTTTTTCACAATAGCAAAACATTCATAATTATTAAAAATTTACTCTTTTTTGGGTGCAATGTAAAAATATGAAAAACACGGAGTAGTAAAAATAACGTAGATTTCTCTTTTCTTTTCCTTCACTTCTGTTAAAGATAAATCGATGGACAAATCTTTAGGTACAATCTTTTTGATAGTATAAAATTTAATATCTAATATCTATACTGTTTGTTAATACATAAAATGTCAAGTATAGAATCCTTTCTTTAAATTGCCGTAATCGGTTTAAATATAGTTTTAAAGTGACAATCCTTGGTTGTAGCAAAACATGGGACGAAACAATTTTATCTATACAAATAAATAAAATTGAAGTGTCTGTTTGTAATGTCAAAAAACAGTTTTTTACTATATGCGTATGAAAGTATATACGGTTTTTGTCTGTCTGTTCGTTGCGGATAGTTACTGTCACAAGGAGTTTTTGCGCGGAACCCTATTCTTTTTCTAAAATAAAATAGCCTGAGGCTACTTTTATTTTCTGCCGACTTCCAAAAAGGAGACGGTACTCAATTTGACGCGTAGGTTTTTCTTTATGTGTGTTACCTCATAACTTTTTACTGGGTGAACCGATTTCGATGATTCTTTTTTTAAATGAACGCTGATAGTTTTCGTGTGGTCCCATATGAATTTGATCAAGGTCAGATCAATGGTTATTGAGTTATTCTTAAATAACTTATATTGAAGTCGCTTATATTGAAGTCGGCTGTACAAAATTTTTAATTTTAAATTATAGAAAAAGAATTAGGGTTCCGCGCAAAAAAATCAAAACACCATAAACACGCAGACGAAGTTGCGGGGAACAGCTAGTAGATAAATATTAAGACCACCATGTTAACAAAGATATATTACATTTCCTAACCATTAACGTTATTTTTTTACAAAGACATAGACCTACATTTGGTATTTCAAACAAAATCAACAAAAGTGCTGGAGCAATAAACAAAGAGGTTACGTCGCCGGCACAATTCCGCGTTAAAATAAAATGGAAAAATGAATTCACATTTTGACATACCGAATGCAATGCTGTTAATTACTTATTAAATTTTCACCTAAAAATGGCGATTCTCGAAAAACATTACGTTATCCATATTAATAGTAATTTTGTACCTGTACATTTCTGGCAAAGTTGTAAACACAATTTTGCCTGTAATGTATGCGAAGAAATGTTATTATTTTTTCCTTTATTGTAGATATTACTAAAGAGTAACTTTGATGATGAGTCACTGCGGGTCCATTTTTCAATATTGACATCTTTTGAAGCTTTATTTAACACGTCACGATGAATGAGAATCTGCGAGCAACATCTCTTTAGCAATAAAAGCTAAAATGCTTTCTCCAAATGACTTTGTTGAATTATTGATTGTTGATATTACATCGAGAAGTTTTACGTGTAATATTTCATGTAGCTGACAGTCAATAAATTTTATAGAATTAGCTTTATAGTTATAAATTATTTTATAGAAATTTTCGAGTGGTGTTTGATAATATATTGTTAGAAATTATTGAAGTGAAAACTTTTTTAGCGGCGTTGTGCACTTTTTTTGTAATGGGTAAAAAATTTTAAACTCGCGTCAAGTCACGTGTCCTGACCGAAAATTCGTATGACGGACGGAGAGTAGACAGCCGGCGCGGCGTAGGAGAGGAAGTAAGTTAGGTTTAATTAATTTTCATTTATTAATTAATATAATTTTATTATTAAGATTAGGTTTTGATCGAGTCTACTGTACTGCTTGACGAAAATATTAATATAGATGTACTTACACATTATAGATGTAATATTTGTAATATGTTTATACTTTTTAGCATTAACCTATATTTTCATAACATCACAATAAGCATATGTGCGGTGTAGGTTTACCAAACAAATAATTTCGAATGAAAATAAATGAAATAGGATAATAATAAATAATCTCCGCCATTCCAAAATATCAAAAATACACAACGTTAATATTCAAGTGTTCACTTCTACCGGCACTCCCGGAGTGCAACCCGTCGTTTTTTTTTCTAAATTATTTCAATAATAAAATATTTCTCAGTAACAAACCCTCTTTAATATCAAAAAGCATTCTAGAGGCCAATTGCCAAAAATAACAAAGGTGTGAGAGCTGATGCTCAACTTACTCTCCCGCTTACGCAACCGATCATTATCAGCAACAAAACAGCGCACTGCAGCATACACTCAACATACCGTAACATGTTTCCGTCACAAATATACACCGGTGTATCAAGAAAGATCCAATCACACAACATACATTACATCAATTACATTGATAACACCAAAGTATGCTAACCAACAGCAACAGCATCCACAGTAATACGGGGTAGCCTCTCAGCAACACTAGCTTTCTTGCCAACACACTAGTAGAATGCTCCAACGGGCATAGTAACGACAGTGAGACTCGTTAGAATTACTGACTGATCCCTCTTAGTCGCCTGCGCGATAATTTATACTGCTAAAACAATTGGGAAATCTGCCACTATTTCTACCAGTATAAAGTACGAAGAAATGAGAGTATAATGAATATAATGAGGTAGAAGAGTAATCACTCTTCTACCCTCATTTGTTCGTATTTCCTTTACTTTTTTACCCTCATTCCTAACAATTAATAATTCATCACCGCATTTTATCACGTGGATGTCAAAAGAGGTGGGGATTAAAAAAAATTGAAAAGGGTAAAACCAGACCGATGACGGACAGCAGCGTCATCGTTGCAAGTATCTGATTCCGAGACCGATCAAAAAATCGACTACTTGATTTTAACTGAAGAGAGATATTGGTGTCTATGGAACACAACATCCACTTATCATAAGGTGGTCTGTGTTTTCTACCGACTTCAAAAAGGAAACGAAACTCTATTCAACTGTATGTTTTTTATATGTCTGTTACCTCATAACTTTTTCCTGGATGAACTTATTTCGATGATTATTTTTTATTTCAAAGCTGGTACTAAATTTGATCAAGGTCTAACCAACAGTTTTTGACTTATTCTTAATAATTTATATTGAAATCGGTTGTACAAAATTTTTAATTTAAAATGATTTGTAAACCACTTTTACTTGTATGATATATCTTTATAAAAATGCAGATAATAAGAACATCGTCCAATCCTAATAATACTTCGTTCAAAGATGAAACATGTCTCGTATCAAGTGCAAGTGACAAGTTGCGTGTAGTAAACTTGTTTCATATCAAAGTATAATGTAATATAAGTGTAGTGGCGGTCAAGAATATCCACTACCCCATATCCTCCCGTGGGTGTCGTAAAAGGCGACAAAGGGAAACAGGCGGGAGATGGGCAGCAGCATCTTCCTGATAATAGCCAAAAGTACAATAAAAAAAACTGCGGTTGCCAACCCGCTCGCCAAGCGTGGCAACTATGGCAAATACCCCCCAAATGACGAGAGTAACAAAGAGACGGCCCCCAGTCCCCGGCGGCCCCGCTATTCCTGGCTACGGTGGCGACCATGGTAACGGCGGGGCAGGGGGTGCTAAGAATCTCCGGTGGAGGTTCGGTTGCCACCTACGACGACTCGACCTGGCAACGTACAACGCACGCACCCTGAGGACTGACGAGAAGATCGTGGAGCTGGAAGAAGAGATAGACAAGTTGCGCTGGCATATTATAGGATTATCCGAAGTCCGAAGAGAGGGGGAGGACACGGTAATCCTCGAATCCGGCAACTTGCTCTATCACCGGGAGGGCGACCATCTGTCCCAAGGAGGTATCGGATTTATCGTCCACAAGTCTCTCGTTAACAATGTTGTAAAGATCGGGAGTGTGTCGACGAGGGTTGCGTACCTTATACTCAGAATCACCAAACGGTATTCGCTGAAGGTCATACAGGTTTACGCACCAACCTCGGCACACCCCGATGAGGAGGTGCAGGAAATGTATGAGGATATCTCTAGAGCCATGCAATCCTCCAAAACCCAATATACGGTGTTAATGGGAGACTTCAATGCAAAACTAGGCACAAGAGAGAACGGTGAGCTGAAAGTAGGGAAATTTGGAATAGGGCAACGGAACTCAAGGGGCCAGCAGCTGGCCCACTTCATGGAGAAAGAGGGACTCTTTATGATGAACTCTTTCTTCAAGAAGCGGCCCCACAGGAAGTGGACCTGGTCGAGCCCCGACGGTTTGACAAAAAATGAGATTGACTTCATTATGACGACCAGACGACAACTGTTCAGTGATGTCTCAGTGATCGCGAGGGTGAAAACCGGCAGCGATCACCGAATGGTTAGAGGCACACTGAACCTAAATGTTAAGTTGGAGAGGTCTCGTCTGATGAAGTCAACGCTCCGTCCCCCTTGTGCTCTAATCCAAAGTCCCGAAACCTTTCAGCTCGAGTTACAAAACCGCTTTCAGTGCCTAGAAGACTGCAATGAAGTGGACGATATGAATGACAAGCTCGTGGAAACTGTCCATGCGGTCGGAGCTAAGTTCTGCAAGACCCGCCGCAGAAGAACACAAAAACTCTCCGATCACACTCTTAATCTCATGGCTGTTAGACGGGAGATGAGGCTACATTATTCAACAGATTTGACATCATACAGGCAACTGAACAGACAGATCTCTAAATGCATGCGGCAAGACTTACGCAACTTCAATACAGCTCGTATTGAAGAAGCGATCGAGCGGAACCAAGGCTCCAAAGTCTTTGCCAGAGATCTGTCTGCCAGAAAGAGCCAACTGTCAAAGCTGAAGACCGAATGTGGCAGCATCGTTTCCGGGGCACCTTAGATTTTGAGTGAGATTGAGAGGTTCTATGGGCAGCTGTACACGTCATCGTTGGAGCCACACGCAAGTGTGAGTAACGATCCAAGAGCGAGTCTTATTCAACACTATTCCGAAGATATCCCGGACGTTAGTCTGAGCGAGATTAGAATGGCTCTCCAGGATCTTAAAAACGGCAAGGCCCCAGGCGAGGATGGAATTACAGCGGAGCTTCTGAATGCGGGTGGAAGACCGGTACTTGAAGTCCTTCAGAAGCTCTTTAATTCCGTCCTCCATGGTGGCATTACACCGGAGGCGTGGAGCAGAAGTGCGGTGGTCTTGTTCTTCAAGAAAGGTGACAACGCTCTCTTGAAGAACTACAGACCGATTTCCCTTCTGAGCCGCGTCTACGTGCTGTTTTCGAGAGTCATTACGAATGGTCTCGCGCGCAGATTTGACGACTTCCAGCCTCCCGAACAAGCCGGTTTCCGAAAGGGCTTTAGCACCATAGACCACATACATACCCTTCGGCAAATTGTACAGAAGTCCGAAGAGTACAATTTGCCACTATGTCTGGCGTATGTGGACTATGAGAAAGCCTTTGATTCCGTCGAAATTTGGGCGGTGCTGCAGTCCCTTCAGCGGTGCCAAGTTGACTGTCGGTATATCGTAGTGCTGAAGTGTTTGTACAGTAGAGCTACGATAGCTATCCGAGTACAGAACCAGAGTACGAAACCTATCTAATTGCAGAGAGGTGTAAGACAGGGTGACGTTATATCCCCGAAACTCTTCACCGCTGCACTGGAAGACGTTTTCAAGCTTCTGGACTGGAAAGGATACGGAATTAACATCAATGGCGAGTACATCACTCACCTTCGATTTGCCGACGATATAGTCCTCATGGCAGAATCGCTGGAGGAACTAAGCACTATGCTCAATGACCTCAATAGTGTCTCCCAACGGATAGGTCTTAAGATGAACATGGACAAAACAAAGATTATGTTTAATGTCCATGTCACACCTATGCCGGTAGTTGTTGGGAGCACTAAGCTCGAAGTTGTTGACGAGTATGTTTACCTGGGACAAATAGTCCGACTAGGTAAGTCCAACTTCGACCGAGAGGTCAATCGACGGATTCAACTCGGCTGGGCAGCGTTCGGGAAGCTACGACACATCTTCTCGTCTGAAATACCTCAAAACCTTAAAACAAAATTGTACAACCAGTGCGTGTTGCCAGTGATGACTTACGGAACTGAGACGTGGTCCTTCACTGCTGGCCGTATGAGGAAGCTCAAGGTCGCTCAGCGAGCTATGGAGAGGGCTATGCTCGGGGTTTCACTGCGTGATAAACTTAGGAATGAGGATATCCGCAGTAGAACCAGAGTAACCGACATAGCCCAACGGATTAGTAAGCTGAAGTGGCAGTGGGCCGGCCATATAGCTCGAAGAACCGACAACCGATGGGGAAGAAAGGTTCTCGAGTGGCAGCCTCGTACCGGTAGGCGAAGTGTAGGGCGTCCCCCCACAAGATGGAGTGACGACCTGGTAAGACATGCAGGAAATCGATGGATGCAGGTGGCTCAGGACCGTGCTTTGTGGCATTCTTTGGGGGAGGCCTATGTTCAGCAGTGGACTTGTGAAGGGCTGTAATGATGATGATGATGATGATATCAAAGTAAAACATGCTATGTCCGTTTTGCAGGCTCGTTATTTTTTAATCTCTTTTTTTTCAGTAAAAAAGCTACCTTCACTCTAAGAATTTCTCCTGTATCGTAGCGGCAGTTTACATACATAAATTTCACGAAAAAAAAACCGGAACAATTATTTGTAAGCCATACAAATACTTGTTCCGTGCGGTATTCAAACTCGCGGTCCTCAGCGCTGCAACTCATTGCTGAGCAACTGCGCCACGAAACCATCGTTTTTAACAAAATAAAATCCGCTGAATAACACTAAATCCATTGTTATTATGCTTATCCTTTAATTAAGAAAGAAAGACTTATCTTATTGTGCGGACAAAAAAAAATCTCTTCATCTATTTATTGTCCTGTTAAGGTTCTCTTAGCCAGAGTACTTTACCAAATAATTCGACGCACACAAATCCGAAAAAGATTATGGAACTATATTTTTGAAAAAAAAATGTAAAAGAAAAGAATAAGTTAATTTTAACGGTAAAAAATAGTAATATTGTCGTTGTTTTGTTAAACTTTGAACAAGGTATCAAAGGGGACTTACACATGCGATGTAAGGAAATTATCGATGGTCAATGGAACATCGAGATTTCTTGGAAGCGATCCAACTTCCTTGCCATTTCTCGTTGAGATCGATATGCTGTAGTACTCTATCGCTAAGTTATTGCCACTTGTTCGTTTACACGGTATTCTGTACACGGCCCTTCTAGACACTTTGTTACTTCAGCGTCATTTGTTATCAGCATTAAGATAAAAGCGTTAAGAAATATTTCTTGTAAATTTATTTAACGTAAAACCTTTTTTATTTGAGGAATTTATTTTTTATTAGCAACCCGTCTCTGCGTCATAGTTATTTAACGTAAAGGCCGATTTAGTAAATTAAATGCATCCTTTGCTGAGATCATGTCGGAATTAAGCAGCGTACGTTAGCAATACCACGAGATAAAAAAGTCCAAATTTCTTGACATAAAACACATCGAAACAATGAAGCAAATCACAGCTTTAGAAAACTACGTACAGTTCAATTGGGACCAATATGACCACGTTCAACAGAAAATGGAATTATTATCTGTTAATAAAAAGCAATCAAATCACTAAGATCTAAAATGGACTTATTAATTAACGAAAACAGATTATTACAATTGGAAATTAGCGCAAATAACAAAGAGATCGCCTGTTGAACTTAGAGATCGACGGCGTCCTTGAAATCAAGGATGAAGACTTAAGCAATATAATTACATCCATTGCTAAGCACTCTAATGTAAATATTTCCTCTGATGATGTATTAGTAGTAAATCAAACAACAGGGCCGCACGAAAAATATAGTTGCAAAGTTAAAATCCCTTCTTCTAAAGGACAATATAATCTCTGACATTCTAAAAAATCGACTGACTACCAAAGACCTTGCCATACATGGCAGCGTGCGTCCGGTTTATGTCAATGAGCATCTTACACAGTGCACTAAACTTCTACTAAAGAAATTTAGGGAGACGGCTAAACCTAAGCAGTGTCAATATGTGTGGACAAAAAATGGGAGGATCTACGTCAGGAAGAACGCTTTGCATATATTACAGAAAAGAGACATTTTAAAATAAATTTAATCTTACATTGCATATTATTTTGTTCTCTTTTTAAGTACTTTATATTGCTTAAATTAATCAACTCAATTGTTGTTAGCAAGCAATTCACTGGTCTCTCTCAGCTCAGTTTGCCTAATCTGTTATTTATTATTCTATGCGCAAAAGCGGAGCGCAATAAGTAAAATAAAATATCTTGTGTTTTGAGTGTATTGGACGCGCGCAATAATTTTGCGACGATGTTGCGCCCATATTCTTTACGAACGTTACACAAGTAAATATATATTATGGTTTATATTACTATATCATTTTCATTTAATAATATATAAATTATGTTTTAGGGAGTTTTTGAACACGTTTAATACGATCTATGTGGACAGCATAGTATGGAAACCAAATAATTATGCTGTACTCTAAAATACTGCGTACTAGAGAATAGTACAAAATGAGAAAACTTCGCGGATTTTTAAAAGTCTTGGCAGTTCTGAATATAAAAACCAAGAAATTTTGTACTTTTAGATACCACATGATCGTAATGATCGCGGAACGTAAGCTTTTCATCAAACAGTATTCTAAGATCCTTAACTACGGATTTTCTATCAAGTATCTGTCCATTTATTTTGTAATCAAAAGTAAACCTATGTTTCTTATTGCTAAATGATATGAAAAAGCATTTTCTTGTATTCAGATGCGTACAGTTTTCTTTACACCAATTATGAACGGAGTCTAAATTCGACTGATGATTTAAAGAATCGCTGAGTGTATCGATAACAGCATAGAGCTTCAAATCATCTGCATACAACAGGCATGGACATGTTAGTTTATCAATAAGATCGTTAATAAATATTACAAAAAATAAAAAATCTAAATGAGACCCTTGTGGCACACCCGATGTCACAGGAGCAGGTGAGTATTTGAAACCTTTTATAGTAACTAACTGACTCCTCCTATTGAGGTATGATTTAGTCCATCTCAACAGATTCCCATGTATTCCGTAATATGCTAATTTGATACATAAAACATTATGATTAACTTTATCAAATGCTTTCGAGAAATCGGTATTTAAACTATCTACCAGTTTTCTCTTGGCGAAAACACTGCAAAGATAATGTTTGTATTCAAGTAAATTAGAAGTTGTCGATATGTTCTTCATAAAGCCATGTTGTGTAAGCGATAGGAAGGGTTGAATGTGGTGGTAAAGAGAATCATACACCAATGATTCAAACAATTTACCGAGGCAAGACAAGATGCTAATGGTTCGATAATTTCTGCAATTAGACCTGTCACCAACTATACTTATATATTATATTTATATTATCAACCAATATAAGGGAAAGCTGTTACTGGCAATACTTTTAGTTTGTTACATTAATGTTAATAATTACTGTATACGCTGTTGGATTTCTTAATAAATTTAAAAAAATCTTATATTTTTTGTTTTTTAGGTTATATATTTTTTAATAGCCAACCCGTTACGGCTTCACCTGGGTAGGTTCTATTAATGTGGCGTTATTTAGATTAACATAAGCATATACCTAGCTTTAACAATATTTTTTTAAATTTACAGTTTTCTGATAAAAATTGCCTTGATCCCTCCTGGCATTGATATTTGTGTGTTCGTAAAATTTCATTACAATCGATTCAGCCGACAGATTAAAATCTGAATAGCATTCAAATAACCCCACTGAGCTTAATAGAAGCTAGTTATTTCAATATTACTGAGAGAAACTTCAATTAATTTAGATATATAGATAATAATCATAACCAGGTTTTAAATTAAGTCCACTTATGTCCAGTAATTGTCATGGAAATCTTGCACAGCTAAGCTTCCCGCAATCGATTACAGGTGCAATTATTTTACTTTGATGTGAAACGTAATTAGCTCCGCTTTGACATTTGATGTAGGGGTTTTTTTTATAGGAAGGTTTTCGTGAATTGTATGAATTTTCACGCTGGTATTCTGTGAGACCGTGGACCTTCTCTTCCAACTGCATCATATATTGTGTATATTTATATGATATATTATGATAAGTTTTTGTAACCTAACATAATATATTAATATAAAAATGACTGGCTTATAATCGATATTGATAAATTCATACAACCGACTGATAAATTCAAGCAACTGTGTAGTGGCGGTGTAAGAATATCCACTACCATGTGTTGTCCCGTGTCTGGCGTGAGAAGCTACAAAGGGAAACTGAAACAGGAGACAGGCAGCAGTATCTTCCTGAAAAATAAGACGAAATAATAAAATTATGGCAAATCTTCCTATTGGGTGATCTTTGTGGGATACCTATTCAGCACTTGACTTTATGAGCTGTAACAGATGGATGGACAACTGATCTACTTGCAGCATAAGGCCGACTAAACGGAGTGCTAAGTTGAAAAGTATCAACCTAGCATTCTGTTTATGTTAGTACCACCCTCTATTTTATTCATCATCATCATCATCATCATTACAGCCCTTCACAAGTCCACTGCTGAACATAGGCCTCCCCCAAGGAATGCCACAAAGCACGGTCCCTAGCCACCTGCATCAATAGACATCCTGCATATCTTACCAGGTCGTCACTGCATCTAGTGGGGGGATGACCTACACTTCGTCTACCGGTACGAGGCTGCCACTAGAGAACCTTTCTTTCTAATCGGTTGTCGGTTCTTCGAGCTATATGGTCAGCCCATTGCCACTAATTCTTTGAACTATGACGGTTACTCTGGTTCTACTGCAGATATCCTCGTTTTTAATTCTATCACGAAGAGAAACGCCGAGCATAGCCCTCTCCATAGCTCGCTGAGCGACTTTGTGCTTCCCCATACGGCCATCAGTGAAGGACCACGTTTCAGATCCACAGGTCATCACTGGCAACACCCACTGTTTGTACAATACTATTTTATTATCACTGTTTATTTCTGCTGCCAAATTGTTGGTTCTTTACGTGATGAAGTACATTATATTATATTAAAGCTTAAATTTTACTTGAAAGGCCGAATTGTTCGCCCTGGTTGTCAAGTGTAGCATACAATGGAATACACTTGCTTAGATTGTAACATTCCTTTTGTAATTAACCAAAGTGTCAATTATAATTGTAACAAGAATGTGAAATGCTTGCTCATAATCAGTGAACTACTTAATCAATTAACAAACTATTTGCATAGCTCTCGCACTAATGTAATATGCTAGCACATTTTTAATAAACTATAGCATATAATTGTTAATAAAATATTCGAAAGACATTTTATTGGAACGAAGTTCCTTATCGGACGGTACGGGTTTGGCGGATGGGAGCTAAGCGACAAAAAGTGTAAGATTTTTTCGTCACTACCCCTTGTGTGATAGTGTATTTTATTTTAAACTAGCTGTTCCCCGCGACTTCGCCCGCGTGTTATTTGGGGATTTAATTTTTTTTTGCGTGGAACTTTAATTATTTTTCTAAAATAAAAGTAGCCTTTTTTTATTTTTTTTTGCGGATGGAAAATCATCTAATGACGCCTTTCGCTGTGGGTGGAGCGGAAGGGAGTGTCAGACTTTTACTGACTAAAAACCATCCGTGTTCCTTCAGTGCCCTTACGTTCCGGAGCCGCGGTATCTCTTTCGAACAGCCCGCAGCCCCGGCAGGCGTCGGCCCTTGCGGGCCCCTTCACGCTGCTGACAGCTCTTTGAGGCGCGCGTGGAACAAAACGCGCCGTCGACACGGCCTGTCGTCGTTAGACGGACGGACGGCGAGCTACCCATTGCTCGCCGTCCACAGGCCCGCGCCTACGGTGGCCGGGGGCCACGACGTAGCCCCCGACGCCCGGGGCGTCTAAAATAAAAGTAGCCTAAGTTACTCCTTGTGAAATCAGCTATATGCCAGTCAAAATCCCGTCAAAATCGGTTCAGCCGTTTCGGAGATTAGCCGGAACAAACAGACAGACAGACAGACAAAAACTTTAAAAATTGTATTTTTGTTATTAGTTCCGTATATACTTTCATATTTATTGAGTAAAAAGATGTAATTTTGACATTACAAACAGACACTTCAATTTTATTTATTTGTATAGAGTATAGATGACGCTTAATTTACTTGTATTTGTTAATCAATAATATAATACGGTTATCAATAATAAGGAACTTCGTTCCAACCGAGTGTTCCACGACACTCACGCGTTTTTATTTATTTAATTTTACTACGTAGACCTTAGCCAATGAGGACTAGTAATCTTCCACTCACCAAATGTCGCTAGTTATGACTGAGGTAAAGTTTTTTGTTACACAATGTCGGTTAGTTGAGAAATTAGTTTTAAATGATAGTTTATCATTATCTAGAGTATTTTATATATACACAACACAATGCGTCATTGGTTTGATTTTAATTATTTGAACTTTATAACTCTTTTTAAAAAAAATCGGCTTTTAGTTACATTTATAGTTTGCTTTATTCATTTCTAATGTAATTAATAAAAAATATAACTAATAATACAGAAAGAAACCTTAAAGATTACATTTTCCTAAGAAATTATCGTCCACGCTATGAAGTCTGTCAAATATTTTACCTCACTTTAAAGTGGCGCCGCCCTGGTGGCAAAAAAGACGTGGATGCCCTCATTTATGTTTAACATCTTTAATATAATGAATTCCCAAAAAGTAAATCATGGTTCTATTAATAAATAAAGTAATTGATGGCAGTAGAGATACATACTAGTAGCATTATAAATTGGGATAAAAGATAATTAGTATAGTAATTTACCAAAAAAAAAAATTCATACGGCTTCCGAAAGATGGCGGTATGAACGTCTCGCATTGCAACAGATGTAAAATAGGCGATCGGCTACAGAGAACAGAGTCAAATGTGCGCTCGTTTGGTCCTCATTCCGCCTGGAAATTGTCAAAATTAAAGCAAATCCTCATTTGGAGGATAGAAGTCCACGTTTCCTTTCGTGGTAGAGCCATGCTGCATCTATATTAATAGTAGGTATAGTTGTAGCAGGAATTGGTCGACTCGACCGGGGAAGGACCACGCCCACACAGAATACCAAATTAAAATAGCAGCTTAACGCTGCTGTTTACAACCTATTCCTCACGGGTACGCTTGAAGCGTCAGTAGCCTAATGGCAGGGCGTGGACTGCGAACTCGAAAGGTCGTGGGTTCGAATTCGCCATTTGACTACTGTCGTGAAACACTTCTAACACAAGCATTTTAAGCTTACCAGAAGTGGTTAAAGGGAATATTAGTAATTATTAATAGCATTACTAGTATTTTTTTAATTAAAAAAAAACAACGCATCTCCATTTTGATTCATAACCGTGAATGGATGTAAATGTCTATCGGCCGCAGCAACCCCTTAGCATCAGGTGGACTGTGTGCTCGTTTGTCACCCTATCCTATAAAAAAAGAAGGGTGCCCCTCATATAAAAAAATGTACATCACTTACACTCCGGGCTGATGACAGCACTAGATATTTACAGGCTGGAAATAGAAATGCGAACAGAAAGTTTTTTGTTTAATGTAGATTATAAATAATACTTAATGAAATTCGTTATAATGTTTAAATTTACCACTTGTTCGGAAAATACTTCTTTCCTGGAAAGAACCGGCAAGATACTTTTTTTTTCTTGCGTCACTTTTTTTTGAAAAAAAAAGAACAGTTTACAATCATAGATTATGTTACACAATTAAATATATAAAACAAACTAAAAATAGATTGGTAGCCATCACTTCATTCCCAGGGGTAGTTATCATCCATAAATGTCTTCATCTTCGTTTAATAAAATTGTTGTTTTTGACTGAGGAAAGAAGCAAAGGAAGATGACAATTATTGCGATTCTGTTCTTACTATCACAATTATTATCACCTTCTACAGCTTCAATGTAAATATTGCAAGCAAAAAGTTTATAATTTGTTTAATTATAACACCCCAGATTACAGCTGTGTGTCGGCTTGACGTGTGAAATCCGGCCCTTTCAAGCGCTCCCCTAAAACGCTGCGTCACGCTTGTCTAACAAGTCTAGCTTAATCCTTTCGCCGTTCATAATCTTATGAAAAATGTTCGAGTAATTTTCGTGCCGAATATTGCAATGACATTATTTCTACTGTACTGAGTGAGTTTTATTACTTACTGTTATAGAAGTTTATTTATTCTTTATTTGTGTTTGGTGTATATTCTTTTTGACTATATTGTTTATAGAATGAACCGTTTTTCTTTCATTTTCTTACTGAAGTCTGTAAAGTCCACTGCTGAACATAGGATTCTCCGTGGTTTATATTTCTTGAGATTAGTGCTGATGTATTTAATGTATGCAATTTAAGGAAGGTGTGGCATTCTTCTGGCATAGATTGCTCATAAGGAGTATATTTGCCAAAACTGCCACGCTTGGCACGCGGGTAGGCAATCGCAGTTTTTTTTTCAGAACTATTTTCTTTCAGTTGTTATTAGGAAGACTTTTTTTACAAAATATGGTTACCTGATGGTTAGTAGATACTCTACCCTCGATTAAGAGTCAAAATACCAATGCGATGTCAACCCTAAGAACTAAGATATAAACCTCCTACGAGTAAAAGCTGTCTCCGGAGAGAGAACCGGTTCTCTATACTCTCATCACTTATTAAAATATTATACAAAATATCAAGCGCAACCAAAATTATAATATAACTTTAGTTTAATATGAAAAGTCGTATACTATCGCAAAAGAGATTGTACGGTGATAGTTTTTATATTTACCGATCTCGATGCTTATTTATATCGTAAATATTATGCAGATAAAATTATTAGTAAAATTTGAATAAAACCATAATTTTTACTTAATTTTCAAGAAACATACTGTCTAATACAACTAAAAAAAAACATAAAATTAGGAGGTATTAAATTATTATAATAGAATAAATTCAGTCATGATAAAACGAAAAATGGTAAACGTGGTAGAGCCATGCTGCAGCTATATTATGGTAGGTATTGCTAGAGTAAATACTAAGCTTTTATTGACATTGTACTGGCAGCACTCACTGGTTATGCGTGTTGCCAGTAATGACTAATGAAACTGAGACGTGGTCATTCAGTGTTGGCCGTATGAGGAAGCTCAAACTCGCTCAGCGAGCTATGGAGAGGGCTATGCTCGAGGTTTCTCAGCGTGATAAACTTAGAAATGAGGATATCTGCAGTAGAACCAGAGTGACCGACATAGCCCAACGGATTAGTAAGCTGAAGTGACAATGGCCCGGCCATATAGTTTGAAAAACCGACAACCGATGGGGAAAAAAGGTTCTCGAGTGGCAGCCTCGTACTGGTAGGTGAAGTGTAGGGCGACTTCCCACTAGATAGAGTGATGATATGGTAAGACATGCAGAAAGTCGATGGATGCAGGTGGCTAGGGACCGTTCTTTGTGGCATTCCTTGGGGGAGGCCTATGTTCAGCAGTGGACTTGTGAAGGGCTAAAATGATGATTATGATATTATACATAATATAGATTAGTTAATGAACTGACGTCTAGCGAATGCAGTTTTAACAAAATATGAGTTAAGTACAATTTATTTCTTATTTGGGTAAAATATTTGGATCAAAACACAATGCTTTTATAATCTCTTGGCTATACCTGTTCTAAACCTTTCTTTGTTTTTGCTTTCAAGTAAACCAACAACCAACCTAAATCCAAATGCTGTGAAACAGCCGTCTTTCATTTCTTACCATAATAGATATAAATTATTTCCTTCCTTCTAGTATTAAGGAAACTATGAGACGATCTTGATATTATAACATTGTTAAAGTAATATTGTGTAGTTGTTTTCATTTTTCTTATCATATTCGTTGGATATAATGAGTTTTGTTCGACTCCTAGAATTCATAAAAGGACATTCGTTCGGATAATATCGGTTACCCACGGATTTTATGAACGTATTGAGGAAATAGCATTGTACTGAATTGGATTCAATTTTTGTACGGTATCGGTTATTAAATATTGAATTGTACAAAGTTATTTATATCAACAGGATAGAATTTTATTGTATCTGGAATAAAGCCAATCATGAAGATTCATATATCATTCATCACTATCAGAGCCGTGGTAGTCCCGGGGTTAAGCGCTCGTTTAAATACCCTCTCCACAGCTCGCTGCGTGACCTAAAGCTTCCTCATATAAATATATTTTGCATAGTATTATAATTCTTACCTACTACATATTTAAGATCACACAATATCACACTATTGCTGCGTCCATACAGCTTGTCGGTCCGGAATAATAAATCTGTCAGTTAATCTTGCCTCTGACGTGACCTTCACAAGCAGCTCGCCGCGGCCTCTGATAAATAGCCATGAATAACAGGGAAATATCATGATAAACTATGACTGTGTTTATAACTTTTATTGTTTTCTTCGTAATATTGGTACGCTGTCATAAAGAATTTGATGTTTTAACACTTTCTATTACTGTGAATATTTAATGTTTGATGATATTAAGTTTTTGTTTATAACTAAGTAGTTTAATCCTCAGAAGACACAACTTTACACGTTTACCACTAAAACGAACCTCTTTGTTGTATCTCTGCAGTTTCAAGGCACTACCCTTATTGCCTCAGCCAGTATCGGAATCCTCGGCGTAGACATATCGAGTGACGTGCAGTTTCGTGGTCACTTGGAAGAAAAGGCCAAATTGGCCTCAAAAAAGTTTGGCGTGCTCAGTAGAGCGGGACAGTATTTTATGCCGGCACAACGCCTGCAACTTTACAAGGTAAAGGTTCGGCCTCACATGGAATGCTGTTCCCATCTCTTGGTTGGGACTTCCCAGTGCCAACTCCTTTCCACTTGACCGCATCCAGTGCAGGGCGACTCGTCGACGACCGAGTTCTTTCCGATCGGTTCGATTCATTGGCGCTGAGAAGAGAATTTTATTTCGCATTTACCACGGGGAGTGCTCTGAGGAATTGTTTGGATTAATCCCAGCCACCAAATTTTACGAAAGCACCTCGCAGCAGAACTCCCGATACCATCCACACCATCTGGATGATTGTCAGTCCACCACTGTGCGATTTAGAAGATGTTTTCTTCCTCGTACAACTGCCTTGTGGAATCGTTTTCCGGACCGATATGACTTAGGGACCTTCAAGAAAAGAGCCTACTCCTTTTTAAAAGGCTGGCAACGCATCTGCAATTCCCCTGGTTCTCCTGGTGTTACAGTTGTTTATGGGCGGCGTTAGTCACTTACCATCCGGTGAGTCGCATGCTCGTTTGCCCCCTCTCCTATAAAAAAATCACCATCATCACCAAAATCATAAGAGCACATTACAATCCATCTGGATCCATCAACTTCCTGCCTATCTTACCAGGTTATCACTCCATTTAGTGGGGGGCCGCAATATACTTCAATTACCAGTACGAGGCTGCTACTTTGAAACTTTTCATCCCTTTTGCTTGTTGGTTCTCCAACCTATATAGCCAAAATACTGCCACTTTAGTTTACTGACCCGTTGGACTATATCAGGTTCTACTGCAGATATCCTTAGTAAGAAGGTTATCACTCAGAGAATAATCCTTTTTACGCATTTTAACAAGCAAAGAAACTCCTTTCATAACCCTTTCTAAAGCTCGCTAGCGACATTGAGCTTCTTTATACGGTCAGAAGTGATATCTTTATATCATCACTGGAAACGCGTATTGGCTGTACGCTTTTGTTTGTATGTAATTGTAACATTTTTAATAGTTTCAGCTGAAACAGGCAAAATAGTTAAACAATCGAAATGTTCATATATGGCTCATGGGACATGGAATGGGTTAAAATTTATAAGTTGGAAATTTCATCTGTGGTTGATGTGGGTTAAACATGCGAATTAGAGCTAAGCCAAAAAGGAGAGACAGAATATGTTGCACTCGTATTTATTACTAAATTATTAAATCGATACTTATGTAGTATCATATCATTGAAATTGTTATAAAAGGTAAAACTCAACAACATTTGTGTAATAAAACCAATATCTTGCAGATAATCTAAAAAGGAATAGAAAACAGGTCATTATGCAAAACCGGATAAATTGCGCCAAATAGAAAATACAATAGAAATGAAGGTTGCCCCAAAGTTTACTCCAAACCTCATTTTCAACGCGGACGTGATCGGATTCAACAACTTGAATAAGTAAATTTTATATTTTTAGGAATATCCAAGAGATCTGAAAACGTTTTTTTTAAATTGAGACGCCTTAAGAAAATTGAGCAAAAATCTTGGAGGATAAAATGTTGCGAAATATATTTATATCATTTTAGTTCCTATTTTTCATAGTTAGTAAATGAAATAAAAAGACGTTGCATAGTGGTTTTCTTGTTTTAATTTTTTTTAATATAGGGATGACAAACTAGCACACAGTCCACCTGATGGTAATGGATGCTTAAGCTCATGTTTATTCACATCTATCCTTAATTAAAGATTAAAATGCAGATGCGTTACCACCCTTGATGACTAAGAAGAAATGCCTCGTTTCCAGTATAAAGGATCTCCGGAACTCTACACCCATATAACGAAACACAAAACTTTTACTTATCAGGAAGATGCTGCTGCCCATTACCTTTTTCAGTACAACTGTCGCATTAGTCGTCTTCCTTTATCATCATCATCATCATCATCACAACAGCCCTTCATAAGTCCACTGCTGAACATAGGCCTCCCGCAAGGAATGCCACAAAGTAAAGTCCAGGTGGTGCAGATGCATGCATGCAGATGGATGCAGGTGGTTCAGGACCAAAAGTTGATACTTCCTGCATGTCTTCGCCTTCGCTGAAATTCGCCTACGGAGACAATTATATTTATTAATCAGCACGAAGCCGTATTATTTTCAGTAAACTACACTGAAACAAAACAGGAACAGAAATGAAAAGCGTACAATTAAACGGGCCCAGAGCTTGACAGACGAGATAGTTTCCGATACGGACAAACGTCAAGCGGACTACGGACTCATTGTTCTTCATCCGAGGCCGCTTTTGTTCTATTTGCGGGTATTTAATTGGCATTTCATACGTAAGGGCAGGAAGTCAAATAGCAATTGTAGTTTCTGTTTTTTTTTTTAATATTCCGCATTGTTTTCTTTTTGTTTTCAATTCAAGTTACCGTGTCATTATTGGTGTCAGAATATCCACTACCTCATGTCATCCTGTGGTTTTCGTAAGAGGCGATTGAGGGAGTTAAGATGAGCAGTGAAGTTAAGATGGATAGTAGTTGGTTCCTAACTCCCCTGATAGCTCCGGATAGCTACTGCCCTACTGTACAAATACTTCAACACTTTGATATACCGACAATAAACTTGGCACCGCTAAAGGGATTGTAGCACCGCCCAAATTTCGACGGAATCAAAGGCTTTCTCATAGTCCACATACGCAAGACAAAGTGATAGATTGTACTCTTCGGTCATATGTACATTTTGCTGAAGAGTATTATGTGGTATATGGTACTAAAGCTTTTTCAGAAACCAACTTCGGAAACTTCGAAACGTCGTCGTGTCGGCGCGCAAGACGGTTCGTAATTATTCTCGAAAACAGCTCGTGGACGTGGCTGAGATGAGAGATCGGTATGTAGTCGCGTTGTCGCTTTTCTTGAAGAACAAGACCACTGCACTTCTACTCCACGCTCCCGGAATAGTCTTACCATGGATGTTGAAATTGAAGAGCTTCTGAAGGACTTCAAGTACAGTTTTTCCACACGCTTTCAGAAGCTCCGTTGTAATTCCATCCTCGCCTTTGGCTTTGCAGTTTTAAGGTGTTGGAAAGTCATTTAAATCTCACGACGTCCGGAATACCATGGAGTATTATCGGATAAGACTTACTCTTGAATCGTTACTCACACTTGAGTCAGCTGTACACGTCTGCAGCTGACCATAGAACCTCTCAATCGCACTCAAAATCACAGGTATCCCGAAAACGATGCTGGTAGCATCGTTTTCGGGATACCATTCGGGATACCATTCGGTTTAACTCATACAACTTTAACTTATAACTATATATTATAAACAATAAACAAAAATATTTATACGAGTGTATGCAAAAAAATCTTTTCACGTAAACAGTGTTAAAACTTTGAACTTCACTGGTACGCCGCTCGCCTAAAACGCGCTAGCCCTGACTGCGTGTGTAACCTGAGATTAGGTATTTATATCAAGCAGGCAGCAATGACTGAGGCCTAGTATTCGTACGGCTCTTAGACTGCGTAAAATTAGAAATGGACAATATTGTAATTAGTAATTTGTTAAATTTTCTATTTCGATCATTAATAGATTCAAACGTTACTCTGTGGAAATCCATTATATTAAAAATATTCAAAATTAATTTCCTAAGGTTCGCATAGTAAAAAATACTAGTATTTTGTTGCGGATCATAGCTTATTACTTTTTAACATAATTTTTCTTTACTTCATGAAAACTTAATTTCCTAATAGTTACACACAACATAAATACATTTTTTTTTTTAAATAGACAATTTTTATGCCTCAATTTCCAAATATTTTGCATAAATGTATTTATTTTGCCACAAACAAAGCCAATCTTGTTAAAATAATCAAGTATAAGTAAGTTTAATATAAGTAAAAAATCTATTTACAACAAAGCGTTTATTTGTAAGCAATCTTCGGTAGACTTAAAAGTCAAATAGCAATAAAGGGAATCCTTATAAGTTCGCAGTATATAGGTTGTTACTCCCTTTTACGTGCCTTAAAGATACTTTAAATAACAACCTTCTATATATTTTATTTTATTCCTTTAACAGTTTTGGTATACAAAGATCTACAAATTTATATTTAAGCTAGCTTCCAAGAAGGAGGTCTCTATTTTTTCGTTTGTTTGTTTGGCGTTTTCTTCGCCAATTGTGAACTGATTTTAATGATTCGTTTTATTGAGGAAAATCTTTCAACCTTAATTTTGACGCCATTGTACTTGTCACATTATGGTTGTGATAATGCTTAGTACACTCCATTGGTTCAGTATGTGTTGGGCCACGCATAATGTAGAGGTAGGGTTCCGTAGTTGCACGTCACGTGAACTTAGAAGGGGCTTTCTTGATACTATTATATAGTTTGACTATGTTATAACGACTAAAAATGGGTCTAAATAGGACGATGAATATTGAATGACTTATTTTCTAAGCAGACTTATGGGGAGTGGTATTCATAAACGTTAAAAAAGTTTTCAATTTTGAAAATAATACAATGTAAATCAAATCATTCACATGCCAAGTCCATACAAAAATGGTTATAGTTCTATATCCGTCTATTACTTCCCGGCAGTGTAAGCCAAAGATTTACATGACCGTAACAGACCTTTCTGTAAACGACGTCTGTTTTAAACTATCCTGAGGATTACCTGCGTAAACCAAGAGTACTACGAATCAAATTGTAGGTCTACAATACCTGCTGACTAAAAAAATAAGCGGTATAATAAAGAGGTATGTCAGAATTGGTTTCTTGGCGCTAGATGCTCTCTCTGATCTCCCCGCATAGGAAAATGTAAAGCAGTCATGCATAAGTCGTTTCCTTAAAAAAATCTTAATTTTTTACAGTTTACAATTCAGCTGGTTTTCGTTCATTTTCTATGGAATTGTAACAAAATTTATACTAATCCATGTGCATTTTATAAGTTGGTCGACTATTACTCGTTTACTTGTTAAGCCTTCTTACCTGTGATAGTTTTCCTTTTAACCTTATTACGTATACTCGTACTACTACATTGTATGTAATACTATCGTGTGTGATAAGTTCACATTTTCAAATACAGCGGATTAGTTGCTACACATGACTAAGAAAAATACCGCTTTAAAGCTAAATATTTCGCAAACGGACCCCTGAATCAAAAACATGTTCTTTCATATTTTTAATTGTTAGTTTTATACAAAGTAAGTTATTAAAATACGTTTGTATAAAAAGAGTTATTATATTATTAAAGAATTTATCGATGATAATAACCCCTGGGAATCAGGTGATCGCTACCAAGCTGTTTCTAATTTGTTGTGTTGTTAATTGTGTAACATACATGAATGTAAGCTGTTTTTTTTTTTTAAAAAAAAGGTCCGCTGTGTTTCTTGCTGGTTCTTCCCACGACAGAGTTTTTTTTCGAACCAGTGGTAATTAAACAAAAGAGTGACTTTCAACAAATATTATAATATATAATCTACATCGAATAAAAAGTTTCTGTTTCTGTTTCATACCCCAATATTTTTGAAGGATAAAAATAATCACCAGTACGGGAGGTACCCGAAATAAAAATGTTTTTCAAGATTTTATTGAACAACTTTGCCAAAATGCCGCGGACGGACGGACATGGCGTAACTATAAGGGTTCCTTGTTGTTTCAATACGGAACACTAAAAAGCAAATAATTAATAAGAATGAAAAACAATTCACATTTCACAATTCACATTTAACAGTGGTAGAGCCACGCGGCAGCTTTTGTTGTCGCACGGATGGGCCGGCTCGAACCGGGGTGGTACCACGACCTCAGAGAATACCAGCGTGAAGTAGAGGTTTACCTCTGCGTTTCGCTTGGTGAGTGCAGGTGGCCGGAGGCCCTTTTTACTGGAAATGAGGCATTCCATCTTAGTCCTCACGGGTGACAACGCATCTGCATTTTGATTCGCAAACGAGGATAGATGTAGATGTCTATAGGCCGCAACAACCACTTACCATCAGGTGGACTGTGTGCTCGTTGGTCACCCTTATCCAATAAAAAGAAAAAATCACATATTATAGAGTTTCTGAAGTCGGTGCTAAGAAATAGTGTATCAAAGATTTAATATCCCGTGGAAGTATAATGTGAAAATTATTTTGTTCCTTTTGTGATTTTTTTTAAACTTTAATTATGTTGTTGTCTACACATGATCAGTTGACGATTCTAACATCACCAAATTTTACCTCTTTAAGCGTCTATTTTGATGAGTAAGAAAGAAGGAGAAGAAAGTGCAAAAAAAAGCAGTGTTGAATTTAGAGAGGTATGACAAAGATAAATTTAGTGACTTACAAAACGTTGTTTTAAAAACATTAGAATCCGAGTTTGGAAATTTGAAAACATGAAGAAATTTCGAAAATTATATACCAAAATGATAAATAATGTTTTCTAGACCGGATTTCGGTCACGGCGGCCCGTATCGGAGAGCAGCCATCTGGGCTAGACAGGGTAATGCACGAATGTATACGCAAGCATAGGCGCATTCTCTATTTCCTCAATCTCATAGTTCGATGTGATGGCAATCTGATATGATCAGAAGGAGATCAGGGGCACGTTTAGCAACGAATGTATGTACTATCAGAAGTATCGGAGAAGGTATCACAACTTTCAAATAGGAAGTTAATAAATTGCTTTAATTTTCTTTTATTGTGTCTGACTCATTCACTAAAGTTTCGAAAGAGCTCATCTCATTGGTTAAAAACAAAAAGGAAATTATTTTCTTACTTCTAAAACTTCACTCTAGTCGCTTTCACTTTAGTTGCTTCCTCAGAATGCGAATGGACCATATCATAAATCATAGACCACCATAGACAAAAATATCAAAAGGCAGAAAACCCTGACACGTTTCTATAGTGTGAACGATGTCTTTTTTTATAATTTCTCTCATAAATGTGAGACTTCCTCGTCTTATTCTTCCTGGAAAGAAGGCTATCCCTTCACGTGCTGTATAAAATATTATGTGCTATTGCAAAGAGTGTGTCTGTCAAACAAAAATTTGTAAAAATGTTATATTTTCATAAAAATTAACATTGTTTAAATAAACCACATATGCTTGGGAATGTTGTGAAAATTAACGTTCAGAGTATAACATTGTCTTTTTCTTTTTCTATTTCATAAACCTATTAAAATCTAAAGTAAGAGAAACGGAAGGTAGGTTCGCACTTTTAGACAATTTGCATCTTTGGATGTGCCGCCCATCGCTGCATTGGATATTTTAAACCTGACGTAAATGTGATTGTTATATCACCATATACACACCATTAGTCATGATATTACTTACGCATTGCCCATAATCGCCCTTTGGCGATTCTCTTACGGCAATGAAATTGTCCATAAACCTTTTTAAACAACGCTTGTATAAATAACCAGAAGATAAGGTCGTCAATAAAAGCGATAAGAATGAAGTTTATCCACATCATCCGCAAATTCAAAGTAAAGTAAATGCAGTTAGAAAAGCAATTTAAAAACAATATAACTAATACATAAAAATAATGTGAGTAATTTTAATAATTTTATATAAATGGAATTAGATAAATACATTTACGTGGTAGAGACATGCTGCAGCTATATTAATGGTATAGTTGTAGCACGAATGGGTCAGCTCGACGGGAAAGGACCACGCTCTCACAGAATACCAGCGTAAAATACAGAGCTTCACGCGGCAGCGTTTCGTATGATTAGTGTAACGAGGCATTCCATCTTAGTCCTCACGGGTGACAGAGAACACATCTGCATTTTGATTCGCAATCGAGGGTAGATGAAGATGTCTATGGGTCACAGCAACCACTTACTATCAGGTGGACTATGGGCTCGTTTGTCACCCTTATGCTTTAAAAAATAATAAGTAATGAAAAGTAACTTAAGATTCATTAAAATTAATTTTACAGATTTTATTGCTTTTAATTTTAATTTAATATAATCAAGTATGCAAATAATAAAAGAAATAATTTTTAGAAATAGTTTGCGCCGGGAAAAGCACAGCGAGGATGTTAATCCTTACAAATAGTCAGGTCTCGGGAAGCCTAACAAGTTTGCTGCAATCCGCTTAAATATAAGTTGACACTGCTCAGAAATATACGGATGTCATTCATGATTTTTATTAACTATTAGCAACTTTTCTCTATTTCTTTTTATTTTTAATCACATAAAATATGGACTTTAAGTATAATCTATAACTATGTTGAAGTTAAATTATGTAGATTTTAAACATCTTTAATCAGATTTGTTTTTAAGTATGCTTTGGTACTGTGTAGTGGCGGTCTAAAAATATCCACTACCCCATATCATCCCGTGGGTGTCGTAAGAAGCGACAGATGAAACAAATCAAGAGATGGGCAGCAGCGTCTTCCTAATAACGACTAAAAATAAAAATTAACAGCAGTTGCCAATGCGCTTGCCAGGCATGGCAACCATGACAAAAACTCTTTGAGGCAATCTTTGGGGAAAGCTTATTTTCACTAGTGGACCTTAATAGACTGTAACGGCAATGGGTCAGCTTTGCAACGTCTTATTATTTCTTTATATTTTTATGTGCTTTAAATTTTAATCACATAAAAATCATACTAAGAAGGTTGTCATTGTGTAAGAGGGTTGTCATTGTTTGAGAGGGTTTGCCCTCTCAGAAATGAGAGGAGGCCTATGGCCAGCAGTGGGGCTTACATAAGCTGTAACTTTAACTTTTTCAACTTTAAAAGTCATGCAATATATTTGAAGTAGATTTTCAAGTAGATGACAATCTCCCCAAGAAGGAGTTTTAAATCCTTATAAATAGCAGTGCAAATAATTCTAAAATTACTATAGTAAATAGGATGGGAAATACAAACTGATGTTGATTGATTGATTGATGAATAAGTTTTATTGACCATTGATACACATTGTGGAAAATAATAAATTTATTTTAAAGCACTGTCGTAGCGACACTGCGGCATGTTATGCCTGCAACATGAATGGCTCGGCTCTACCGATGCTGCTACTGATGTGGTTCATATGGTAAGCAACGAGATACCCTTTTAACAATAAACAGGACAACAGACAATAAATAATTTATCCTAGTTCTCAGAGGTAATATCGTGTTTGAATTTTAATTTTGATTGCTTCGTGGCACAGTGGCTTAGCATTGAGTGTCAGCAGCTGCTGATTCAAATCCCGCACTGAACAAGTATTTGTATGGCCTGCCAATAATTGTACCGGTTTTGTCGTTGTATAATTTATGTAGGTAAATTCATAGTGTACAGAAAAGCCAAGAGTGAGGGTAACGTTTTAAAAAAATCTCAATCGAGGATAGATATAGCTGTCTAAAGGTCACAGCATTCACTTGCTATCAGGTAGACTGTGCACTCATTAGTCACTTTAACTTCAATACAAAAATATCTAACACAAGCTTAAGCTATTTGAATAATTGCAAAGTTAATTTTTCCGTAATTTTGTAAGACGTATTTTATTATTAATAGCTACTCTTGTATGTTCAAGTTTCCTTTAGCGTTTTAGGCAATTGTAAGCAGACATTTAGACGCAGAACCGAAAATTATGGGCAATTTGTGTAACAGAAAACTTCGCTGGAGCCATTTTACTAATTAACACTAAAACTCGACGCAAAGTTTCGCATTACGTTTGAATAAGAAATAGAAACCAATTTGTAACGTGCGTGTTCTGTTCTATAAGGACATGTAATAATTATAATTGTTAGTAGCATAAGCACTTATTGCCTTAGAATAGAATAGAATAGAATATTTTTATTCAATGTAGATCACAAAAACACTTATTAAAAGTCATTTATGATTTTACTACTTGTTCGGAAAAAACGGCTGTCCTGAGAAGAACTGGCTAGTAACCCAGCAGGACTGTGTTTAAACATTAATTTACAATATAATATGTTGTGCAATCAAATAGGAAAACATCAAAAAACAGCATGATAGCGATCACCTCATTCCCAAGGGTTATTATCGGTCAAGTACTATTTAGTATTATAGTAACCCTCATTAAACAATTTTTGCTTTATAAAAAAGTTAAACTTTTTGATTATTTATTAAAAAGTTTACCATTACCATTAAGTCCAACTTCGACCGAGAGGTCAATAGACGGATTCAAGTTGGCTGGGCAGCGTTCGGGAAATTACGACACATTTTCTCGTCCGGTATACCTCAAAACTTGAAGAAGAGGTTATCAAATCAGTGCGTGTTGTCAGTGATGACTTTTGGAACTGAGACTTGGTCCTTCACTGCTGGCCGTATGTGGACGCTCAAGGTCGCTCAGTGAGCTATGGAGAGGGCTATGCTCGGGGTTTCTCTGAGTTATAAACTTAAAAATGAGGATATCCGCAGTAGAACCAGAGTAACCGACATAGCCTAACGGAGTTAGCTAACGTGGCAATGGGCCGGCCGTATAGCTCGAAGAACTGACAACCGATGGGGAAAAAAGGTTCTCGATTGGCAGCCTCGTACCGGTAGGCAAAGTGTACGGCGATCCTCCATTAGATGGGGTGACGACCTGGTAAGAGATGGTAGGACACATGTTTTCGAAATATTTTTATTAGATCAGATTGAATAGGAAGACTAGCTGAAACAATTGTTTATAATATAAATTTAAATTGAACGAATAAGACTCACTAAAATCAATCAGCTTCCAAACTCTACTCTATTTTTACGGACTTATAAAGGAGTGACGAAATGAGATACTAAAAATTAACTTTTGAAAAACTGAAAATATCTTTAAGGAACTAAAAATGATAAAATCATTTCCACATAATTCTATTCTTATTCAATTCATTTCATTCACACAATTTTATACGCGGTAGATCCATGCTGCAGCTATATTTTTGTTGTAGGACGAATGAATTTGTTCGACGGGGGTAGGACTACCGGACACTATTAGCGTAAAATAGCATATATGCTGTTATGTTTCATATGTCGAGTGTACCCGACACTTTTTAATGGAAACGAGGCATTCCATATTAGTCCTCTGGCGTGAGAACGCATTTGCATTTTAATTCTTTATCGAGGATAAATATCGATGTCTACGTGCCACAGCATTCACTAACCGTCAGGTGAAAATTGCTTGCTACTGAAGACCGTACTAAGACATAGTGTATTATATAAATATACCCCGCTATAGCAATTACATAAATTATTTAATTATCATTTAGTTCTTCGTAATCGGTTTATCTTTTCACAATAAATATTTTGACATTTTTGACCCAATTTGCTAAGATATCAGGTAACGTAGAGAACATAGTGTAGTCGGATTGAAAACTTTTACCTTTTTTCGAAGTCAAATGACAAAATTAAGTCAATGTGAAGTACTGTCTTAATGTTTCAATTTAGGAATGCCGTCCCTCAAGTTTCAACACTGTAGTAAGCCTCTCTAGGACCAATTAGTGTTACGTTGCTCCATTGCGTGTTGAAAATAAACAGTTTTCCTTCACCGTCCAGCACGATACCTAAATACAGTTTAATGTATATTATTTGTTAAGCATTACTTGCTAAGTAATTGCTTCGCTTCCGACAATTATAACTTGTAGATCTATTTAGAACTAGATCTATCCAAAAAGCTTCTATCTCTAGATTAATGACAGAACTTTATTGTAGCACAATTCTAAACTTGTTTCAAAAATTGCGACAATTTATTTTAAACCAGATTTTCTTATTTAATTGAGAGGTCTCTGTCAATTAAGAAATTGACTATTAATTTTCATAACGTTCATTGTTATTCCTTCATTTAACTGTTGGGACAAAATTTTCTTCTCTCAAATTGGTTTTGTTATTCACTGATGAAGTCTCAATTTACATTCGTCAATAACAGTCCGCGTTTTTTTTTTATATAACGAAGGCGAAAGATTTCGTCAACGTTTTAATATTGAAGTTAACATTAAAAAAATCGGAATTATTAAAAGGAAGATTCAAGAAAATTTATCTTCGTATTAATTATTGGTAATCTGTGCTATCGGTCTCTGTAAAATATGCTAGGATAGTAATTTAAAGCAAATATTTCCCATTTGTATTATAGAAGCAATTAAAAAGAATTCCAATGTTTTCAAAAGAATTTTGTATTTAAATGTGTGTTGCCAGTACTTCCAGCTGATTATAGCGAAAGCAAAGTTACAATGCCTACATAATTTTATAGCTCACTTATTCTAAGCTGTATTTTCTTTCATTAGGTGTTACCGAACAATTAAAAAATAAATTATTATAAATATAAATTTCGCTATATAGAAGAATTCACTATGTTGTAGTCTACTATTACGTAACATTATTCTAACAAAAGCCACTAAATGTGTTGAATTATTGTGTATGGAAAAGAAATAGTTATAACTAAATTCAGTTAGTTATAAAACATCAACAATATAAATAGTATTAGTATTTAACAGCTGGTATTCCATTCGAAAACTTATTCAAAGAACAATGGAAGACTTTCATACATGAAATTAATTGAGAAGAAGTTGTAGCGTCTATGTACCAAAAATATCTTAAAATGTTAAGCATCGGTCCCATAATAACTCTGTCAAAGAATTTTGTACTGAGAATGCGTAAAAAAAAAGATATTTACATTTGAACCTTTTTAGGTTATGTCCTATGTAACTTCGAAAAAGTCATGCTTCCTGTGGTTGTTTGATGTTAGCTTAATACATAATACATAATTAAGAGTTTTTAGATTATTGTATCTCTATTATATAATTGCATACTATAAATGTATATTTCTGGCACGACTCCAGGCATTTTGTATCATAGTGACATTCTCAGAAGGGCTAGAACCCATAGCCATAAAGCCAATAAAAAAACAGTGACATTTTATTTTAGCTAGTGTTGGCATAACATTAAATGAAATTGTTACATATTATTATTGTAGAAAATTCTTTGTAAGAGACTTATTCTCAGCCATATCACTTTTATTTTTATTATTGCTGATAGTAGAGTTATTACTAATAATAACTTAATATAAAAATATTTTGTGTGTTGTGTTGATAGTCTTAAAAAGTGTATACGAAAATAGTAGGAATATACTAAATGGCAACATTTGAATAGAGTAAAATGATTTAAGTCATTTGATATTCTCGAAAATGTTTGTACTTTTCTGTGGCTTTAATTAAAATAAATTTCTATTTGAAAAATCATAGAAAAATAATAAAACTCATTTTATATATAACTTATTTCTAGACGCTATAATTTTTGTCAACTATTTTTCTGCCCTTGCTCTTTATGGTTTTCTTAGTTAAAATCTAGGGCATGCAAAAATATCTATATCTATTAAAGTAGAATTATAAAACTAAGGCATGCAATTTTTATTTGTTCGGGAAGTATTAAGAGCAAAGTAGGTACCTGTATGAACTTAAAGTTTATAAGCAGTTCGTGGTACTACATAGCTAAGTTTGGTCGTTAATTTAGTACAATCATTATAATGCGCGATACTATATACAGTGGAATCTCCAGGAAGACGAAAAAATTTGCCATTCACTTCTGTTGAACCCTTTAATATGCGGTATCTCGAATTATTTAGACTTTGTAACTCGAACAAAATTTTACCACCATGCGTGGTATTGATAGTACACATATTATTACTCTATGACTCAAGTTTCAAAGAATAGACTCCGTAAGTCGAAGTTTCTAATATATTATAATGATGACGTCTTACTCGGGATTCCTGGAACTCATATCAATAAAATACAAAAGAAATGTTTGTTATTTCTGTTCTATTGCGTGTACTTCGTTCACGTACAACTAATGAATACATTACATACATAAAACTTTCTAAGCAACACACTGTGTACCTTATGTTTGCTTGTGTTTGGGGAAAATACCGAAATTCTTGTTAAGTCGAGAAATGCTTAACACGAATTCATAGCATTTCCCTTGAAATTTGAGTTATCGAGATTCTACTGCAGTATATTTGCTTCAAGATGTTTGCATCTTGCCTCAATCAATAGTGGGTTGTAATGATTAAATATACTACGCAAACCTTTATAGGAACGTAAAATAAATTTGGTGCAATCAAACCACGTACAAGGCACAGCATGTCTGAAATCTACTACCGTTGCAATAAGGAAAATAGTCGCATTACTCGGCAGGGTGTGGATTAACTTCAACTACATCTAGAAAATTATTACTGTAAGATACATTTTGACTCTTTTATTTGTTTAGCCAATGAAAAGTTATTTTTAGGAATAAAGATTGATCATCATAATTATCTAAATTACTCATCATAGCCCTTCCCCATCACAGAATTCTGTCTGCATCTGTCGATAAGCTGCATGTTTCATCAGGTCGTCACTTCATCTAGTGGGGGTTTCAACACTACGGTTGCCAGTAAGAGGTTGCGATTCGAGAAACTTTCGTTGCTTAAGCATTTGGGTTTCCCTGACGATATGCGGTAAAAGTGAACACGCACCGTCCACCGGTCTACTCGCGCAATTAACCGTGACGCTCCGCACTAGGGTGCTTGCGTTTGCTACACAATGGAAGTTGAAAGATAATGTGTGATGGCTCCATAGCGCAGTGGCTCAGTATTGAGTTGCAGCGCTAAGGGCCGCGTGCTAAAATCGCGCACGGTACAAGTATTTGTATAGCCTACAAATTACTGTTCTTGGTCTGGATGTTTATTCTTGTAAAATTTAGATATGTAAACTGCCATGATGCAGGAGATATCCTTGTGAAGTAAATAATAATGATCAAATATTTTAATAATTTAAAAATAAGACGACGTACAGTCTGGTTGTGACTGTAAAATTTGTTATGTCTAACTGTGTGCCGGAAACGAACTTTATTTTTATGTGGTAGAGCCACGCTGTTGCTATATTATAGATGTAGCACGAATGGGCCTGCTCGACCGGGAGAGAGTCATGCTCTCACAGTATACCATCGCAAAAAAGCAGCTAAATATTGCTGTGTTTAATATCGTGAGGATAGAGATACAAAATTCCTTTTCTGCCGACTTCCAAAAACGAGACGGTACTCAATTTGACTGTATGTTTTTTATGTGTGTTACCTCATAACTTTTTACTGGGTGAACCGATTTCGATGATTCTTTTTTTATATGAAAGCTGATATTTCTCATGTGGTGAATTATTACTGGAAACGATTCATTCCATCTTAGTCCTTAGGGGTGATAACGCATTTGCATTTTGATTCTTAATCGAGGATAGATTTAGGTGCCTATGGGTAGCATCCATTTACCATCACGTGGACTGTGTTCTCGTTTGTCACTCCTATTCCAAAAAAATATCACCTGATGATGTTTATAATATAATGACGATAATGTACTTAATAATTTAAATTCAAAAATTTTGTACAACCGACTTCAATACAAATTATTAAGAATAACTCAAAAACTATTGGTCAGACCTTGATCAAATTCATATGGGACCACATATGAAGCACCAGCTTTCAAATAAAAGAATCATCGAAATCGGTTTAACCAGTAAAAAGTTATGTATAAAGTATTAAAAACATACAGTCGAATTGAGTACCGGCTCCTTTTTGAAGTCGGTAGAAAATAAGACACGAATTTAACATTTATTTAAAAATAGAAATACAATTTCTTAATAATGTATTGCATACAACGGGTTTATCATGCAATTTGGTTGGTTACGTAGTGTCGGTTAGCCGAGTGTGCTCGCTCGAGTATTGACTAAAGTGACTGAGATGCGGTCGTCAGTTGCATTCGAGTAGAAGCTACACCCCCGTAACTGGGTCAGGTATAAATTGCGGCTCCCCGAGAGGATAACTAGCGATCTTTCATCTGCATACTCCGATAAGTAGGTTCTTGAATGTTATTTGTGAAGTTCTGTCAGGATGATATTTCGTTTTATCTCTGTACGAGGTTCTATATTCGTCGCATGTTTTTTTTTCTTCTTCTATTTTTCGGAAACGGTTTATCCGAATCAATTAACTCTTTTTTTAAATTAAATAGGCTATAGTTCAAATTCGGCCTTATTTCAAGTTGAAGGAGAAAATCCACCGATGAATGTGGATAAATGGGGAAGATTTTATTGTAACTATTTAGAGAACGACATACTAGTTTGTTATATTGAGCTTGTAGCGTTGCTTAGTCTACTATATACATATATTACTTATAATAATTTCTGAATGCGGGACTTGTAAGTCTGCATGATACGATATTAGCACCGACTTCAGTAACTATTATGTGGATTTTTTAAATATTTTTTGTGTATTTTATAAGTATTCTCATCTGCTCTGGTCAGGTCAAAGTCAGGTCAAGAATACACTAAACCGAAGAGCATGTATTTTTTTTATAGGAGAGGGGGCAAACGAGCATGCGGCTCACCTGATGGTAAGTGACTACCGCCGCCCATGAACAACTGCAACACCAGGGAGGGAATTGCAGATGCGTTGCCGGCCTTTTAAAAAGGAGTACGCTCTTTTCTTGAAGGTCCCTAAGTCGTATCGGTCCGGAAAAATCGCTGATGGTAATCGATTCCACAAGGAAGTCGTGCGAGGAAGAAAACATCTTCTAAATCGCACAGTGGTGGACCGCCAATCATCCAGATGGTGTGGATGGTATCGGGAATTCTGCCGCGATGTGCGTTCGTAAAATTTGGCGGCTGGGATTAATCCGAACAATTCCTCAGAGCACTCCCCATGGTAGATGCGAAAGAAAATGCAAAGAGATACAACATCTCTTCGCAGCGCCAATGAGTCGTGGTATCTGCCTACCCCTACTTGAAAGAGGCGTGATTATATGTACGAGGGTGGATTGAAAAGTACTCGGCCTAACCAAGAAAATAAACACATACTAAATCAGTTATATTTTTATTTTTCTACATAATCACCATCAAGTTCAATACACTTTTGCCACCTCCCCTTCCAAGCATTTAGTAATCCGAGTTTATAGTTTGACCCCTTTCAAGATAATCAATCATAATCACACCTTTCGAGTCCCAGAATACTGAAGCCATCACCTTATTTGCCGACAAAATCGACTTAGCCTTTTTAGGGGGTGGTGAACCAGGTCTTCTCCACTGTTTTGATTGTTGTTTTGTTTCCGGTGTACAGTAATGAACCCATGTTTCGTCTATAGTAACAAAACGATTCAAAAAATCATCTGCATCGGCTTCAAATAACTCCAAACAGTCGCGTGAAATAGTCAATCGCGTCCTTTTTTGTTCAACTGAAAGCAGTCGCGGAACCCACCTCGCAGACACATTGTGGAAACCCAACTCGTTGACAATGATGTTTTGAGTTCGTTCATAAGAGATGCCTATAATCTCGGCTATCTCTCTAATTTTTAATCTGCGGTCTCCCATTATTAAATCAAGTACTTTTTTAATATTTTCGTCAGTAGTTGACGTCGAAGGCCTTCCAGAGCGGGGTTCATCTTTCACACTCTCTCTACCACGCTTAAATTCTGCTATCTATTTTTTGACGGATGAATATGACAGAGCACAATCGCCTAATGTACTGACCATGTCATCATGGATGTCTTTTGATGATATCCCCTTCTTATGGAGGTACTTAATGACGGAACGCTGCTCGATTTGCTCCATTCGCGGAAATTTTGTCCGATTACTTTGTTAATAAATTTATAAAATCACAACTAATTATCGCACACGTTTCGAACTTCACACAATGAACTGGTCTGAAATGAACTAAATAATGTGGGTAGATTTAATTTTTAGAATTGAATGGATCTGTGTTAGGCCGAGTACTTTTCAATCCACCCTCGTATGTATGTATGCTCTGGATGTGAAATCATGTAAAAAAATTATAAACCTGATAAAATAAAATGAAATTTGAATACAGACAAATAAAATCCATCTAATACAGCATAAAAAATTCCACTGATAAACATAGGCCTCCCCCATAGATTGTCTCAAAGAGAATTTTGTCATAGTTGCCACGTTTGGTGGGCAGTGCGCCTCTGCATTCAAACTCGGAGTGGAATGTCACAGAGTCCCAGTTGCCTCAGATGACTGAAGACCAGAATTAGCCCGTTTGGAGACAACTACAGGAATAATTTCTGCAGGTTAGGTTTACTGCATAGAAGCGGAGTAAGCAAATCCATTAACACATTTTGGCTCATTGGAATATGTCTAAAAGATTGTATTATTACTATACCACAGAACTGCACGTCACTCGATATGTCGTCGCCGAGGATTCCGATACTGGCAGAGGCAACAAGGGAGTACCTTGAAACGGAGGTAATACGACAAAGGGGTTATTTTTAGTGGTAAACGCGCAAACTTGTGCCTTCTGGGGATTGAACTGGACTAGATGTAGTCGCCACCAGTCCGAGACTTTGTTCAACAAAATATTTCCTTCAGACACAAGTTTGTTCCGATACCCGGCGACGTTTTCCTGAGAAATATTGGCACGACCGGTGTATAGAATAGAATAGAATAGAATAGAATATTTTTTTATTCAATACAGATCTCATGTGTAATTCTTATTGAAAGTCATTTTTTACTTTACCACTGGTTCGAAAAAAACCTCTCTCCTGGGAAGAACCAGCAAGAAACCCAGCGGGATTTTTTTTAAAGCAAATTTTACAATAATGGTTGTACAAACTATACAGGCTGTCCGGTTTCCGATGTCCGATACTTTAAGGGGTTAAAATACAATTAATTTTATCGACAAATCAGGGATCAATGATTTTTTTTCGCCATCAATAAAAAAATGGCAGCACTTTAAAAAAAATTGTTGGCGAAGCATAGATGCTTGTATTAATTTAACAATATCTACCCAAGTAGAAGACTTTCAAAAACAAAATTGGTCTCAAATGTTAGTTAATAGTGTAGACAATAAATCTAGATTCAAAATATTATTTTTTAATTTTTCAGTATTAGTAAAAAACATTTTTGAAAAAATAAATTAGACAACAAATTGATGTTGTTTTTCAGATTCTTAGCTTTAAAAAAAAAAACCATCGTGTTAACTAATTTTTTTTACTTGATTTTATTATAATACAGGATATTTGCTATAAATGCACATTTAAATCTTAACTCTGAGTTAGATAGTTTAGGAGCTATGACAGTGTAAACATACTAACTTGAAAAGCGCGGATACACTAGCAAATGAAATAAAACAAAATAATTTATATCAATTGCATTTAATTTGGCAAAATAATTACAAAAACTGCTCAAAGTGACCTCCTTGTCTCTGCAGACATGCTGTTGCTCTTAGTGCAACCTGTTGCGTAGAGCGCTGGATCATTGCCTTGTCTTCTCGCAATTCGTTTGCTGCTTGAATTTTTTTTTCTGCTAACTCCTCTCGTGTATTTGGCACATTTACATACACTCTTCGTTTGAGTGTGCCCCACAAAAAAAAATCGAGAGGTGTTAAATCCGGCGACCGCGGTGGCCAAGCAATTGTTCCTCCGCGTCCGATCCACGACGAATAGTGTGCATTTAAATGATTCCGCACAAGAAGCGCGAAGTGTGCCGGAGCACCATCCAATTGCAGAATCATTCTGGCCCTGTAGGCCAATGGTAACTCCAATATAGCATCCAAAAAATTCGTTTCCAGGAAATTTAGGAATCTTGGGCTATTCATTGTCTCCGGTAAAATGATTGGTCCAATTGGAATGTCGTCAATCATTCCGGCCCAAACGTTGACAGAAAATTTATGTTGAAAAGAACTTGGGCGGATCGCATGTGGATTTTCTTGAAGCCACAGGTGTTCGTTACGGTAGTTCGTATACCCTGATCGCGTGAAAGTAGCTTCGTCTGTCCACATAATTCTTTTTAAAAAGTTTGGATCATATCGCGTTTCTCTCAATATCCACGAACAAAATATTGCTCTTCTTACATAATCCGGTTCCAGTATTTCTTGCACCCTTCGAAAATGGTAAGGATGTAATCCTTCTCTTTTTAAAATTTTCCACACCGACCATTTTGATAGACTGAGACGATTAGCTATGCGTCTAATGCTCAGGCTAGGGTCTTGAGTAATCATTTGCAATATTTGATGTTCATCTTGGAGCGACAAAACACGAGTACGTTCGTTACAGAGCCTTCTTATTCCATTTTCCGCAAGTCCCAAATGAATTCTCACGAAAGTGCGAGCATTCGGCGTACGTCTGTTAGGAAATCTGCGTGCATACTCTACAATAGCTCTATTTGCACTCCCGTTACACAATCCATACACGAAATGGATGTCAGCGATATGCTGGCTTGAGTACTCGTTCATTGTAATAAACAAAAAGTAACAGTTCAACAACAAAACAAAAACGTAACAAAGTCTAACAACAAACAATAATTATGTACAGTAAGTAGATTTACTTAAAACCAGGAATGTTATCACAGTGCTCGACGGCACAAGCGCACACTGCACCCTTTTTACCTGGAGACAGCCGTTATTCTGTCTCGCTCGCACTGTTGTGCACAGCGTTTTTTACCTGCTCACACAAAGGATGCTATTGTGCTTGCTTACGATTCCTTGAATTATTGAAGAATTTTATCTTACTCACTGGAATGGGTGTTTAGTTATCTAATATCGGGGTAGAAGCACTTTGAACAGTTACATTCAAATTATCATAGCTCCTAAACTATCTAACTAAGAGTTAAGATTTAAATGTGCATTTATAGCAAATATCCTGTGTTATAATAAAATCAAATAAAAAAATTGGTTAACATGATGGTTTTTTTTTTAAAAGCTAAGAATCTGAAAAACAACATCAATTTGTTGTCTAATTTATTTTTTCAAAAATGTTTTTTACTAATACTGAAAAATTAAAAAATAATATTTTGAATCTAGATTTGTTGTCTACACTATTAACTAACATTTGAGACCAATTTTGTTTTTGAAAGTCTTCTACTTGGGTAGATATTGTTAAATTAATACAAGCATCTATGCTTCGCCAACAATTTTTTTAAAGTGCTGCCATTTTTTTATTGATGGCGAAAAAAAATCATTGATCCCTGATTTGTCTATAAAATTAATTGTATTTTAACCCCTTAAAGTATCGGACATCGGAAACCGGACACATTGTATAAGTACAAAATTTATTTTAGAAACAGCTTGGAAGCGATCACCTCATTCCTAGGGGTTATTATGAAATATGTATTCATTTATACTATAATAACCCTTTTTATACAGTTTCAACTTAACAAAACATTTAAACTTGCTAATAGAGAGAGCCTGTATACTTTCCGGGACCTTGTTGTAATAGCGTATATATTGCCCCAAGAATGAATTACTGACTCTGTGAAGTCGATAAACTGGTATCACTAGCTTGTGTTTGTTCCTAGTGTTTACAGTATGCACATTATGTTTTTTACTAAAACTACCTTTGTTTTTGTGAACATACATTAAATTTTCGTAAATATACTGAGAGGCCAAAGTTAATATATTTATTTCTTTAACACGTTAAACGCCATGGGGGGCACCGGTGACCTCATGTATGTTGCTTTATTGCGCCATGGGGGACACCGGTGACCACATGCGAGATCTAAATTTAAAGTGCTTTTTTGCGCCACCGGTCACGCGTGTCGTTTATTTCGCCTATGTGAGTGACCGGCGCGGCGCTTGAGAGCAATCCTTTGCAGTGGGACACACCTGCCTAGTAAAATTTAGAAAATAGGTACTAAATTATGAGAAGTAGGGAAAAATACGCAAAAAAAATGTTTCATATAAAATTTGGTTTTAAATATCGTAGTTTTAAGATTCAAAAGATACAAAAATCTTTTGCAGTATTAATGTTTTAATAACATAATAATATATCAATCACAAAGAAATATCAATATTTTACACGTGGTCATAGAAAGGCTCACAAAACAATTTAGATAGTAATTTAAAAGTTATTATATTGAAAATATTACAAACAAAAATTATTGTCCAAATTACGTTCGATGCTCTCTATTAAAACATGGCAGGCAATAATGTGGCTGACCATCACACTGCAAACAATAGGTAGGCACTTTCAGGGTCTTATTTTTTGCGTTTTTTCTCGACATCTTTTCTACATTGTTCTTGTAACAGCCGACACAAAATCGTCTCATTTTGCGTACAGGTCCCTCTTTTTTGACAAGTTCATGTTTTCGTCGTTTTGGACGTAATTCAAGTGCCAAGTTACCTGTTTCTGGACGTCCTGATTTAGTGAGATATTGAACGAGATTTTTTTCTATAATCTACTACTGAAATATTTTTCTTAGTGGTTTCCTTATACATTATCAACGCATTTACCACAGCTGTATTCAAGAGCAATTCTATGGCCAATTTTCTATACCATTTGACAGTTTTTCTCAGTGGAGTTGAATAAGCTGTCATCTGATCACTCATGTCGACTGAAGCTTTACATTTGTTATAATCAATAACCATTGCTGGTTTTTGCACCGCCTTGCCTCTGACATTTAATCGAGTAAATTTGTCCGTGTGCTTTGTAGACAGCATTAAAACATCTCTTTTATCTTTCCATTTTAATACTGTGATGCCACAATCGTTTTCTTGTGCTACGAATTCACCTCGTTTTAAATTAGTTTCTACTACTTTCCTAGGCAAGTACTTTCTGTTCTTTCTCACTGTCCCCAGGAAATGTGTATCGTTTTTTAGTAATTCGTACGCCAGTTCCAAGCTGGTGTACCAGTTATCAGTGGCAATGGTGTGGCCTTTATTCAAGAGTTCATCGCACAGGGATAATACTATTTTTGTAGGGGTATTATTCTCAATATCAATATTTTTTCCACTGTATACCTGTATTTTTAAAGTATAACCAGGATTTGTACAAACTTTAAACAATTTTATACCGTATTTGTGCCTTTTAGATTTGTTATATTGTCGAAAAGTGACTCGACCTCTAAAAGGAATCATACTTTCGTCGACACACAGTTCTTCTTTAGGGGCATAGTAGGCTTTAAATTTATCATTTAACAAATTCACAAGATACCTGATTTTTCCAATGCGATCGTTCGGATTCAAGTTGTAATTGTCGGCAAAGTGTAGGTACTGTAAAAGTAATTCAAATCTGTTCCTAGTCATCACTGTGCGAGGAAACGGTTGTTGAAATATGTCATCTGTACTCCAGTAATCACTAATTGATGGCAATTTTACAAGGCCCATGAATAAAATTAGTCCAAAAAATCGTTTTATTTCATGCTTATCGGTTGGCTGCCATGTATGTGAGCGAGAACATGGCTTGAAATCTTTATCTCCAAAGCTTTGCGTAGCAAACAGGTTACTTTGTTCAGCAATTATTTCAAACAAGGAATCGTCAACTAACAAAGAATAAAAATCCTCTGGATCTCCTTGACTTAAGTCTCTTGAAAAAGGAAACTTCATACCTGTGGGCTCAGTGAAGGGTATCACTCGAGCAGTGCATCCAGTAGGGTTCTTCCATTTTGTGTACGTGTTTGAAGAAGTAGGTAAATTTTGTAGGACAAAATCTTTTACTGAATCGCTTTCACTGTCCGAATTGATAACCATACGTCTTCTTTTCTTCGGAACATGTAAATTTTCAGACTCATCGTCGCTACTGATGTCCCTGAACGATGTCTGAAGTGCGTTGAACTCCAAAGTCTCAATCTCTTGCAAATCTTCTTGCGACAATTCAAAGTCCGCCAAATCCATTTGAAATTCGCAAAAATCGCGTTCCTCATTATTAGGTACTATATTATTTTCCATCGCAATGAATTACTAAACATAACTAACATGAAATATGCTTTAGACGTATTCTAATTAGGCCAAAAACCAAACGAACATAACCTCTCCGCGCAAGCGCCGGCGATAGACTGGAGCGCGGGGTGACCGGCGGGGTGGGCGGCGTGGCGCATGCAAACGAAAAATAACTTTTTTGCTTTTGAGCGCCATGGGGGTCACAGGTGCCCGCGGCTAGTTTTTCAGCAATAACTTGAAAACTGTATTTTTGATTTCGATAAAAACTGATTTCTATACATATATCATGATTATTAACAAAATGACTACAAAAAATTTTTGGAGTAAAATCACATTTCTTACATGGCGTTTAACGTGTTAAATTTATCTCTAAGAGTATCTCTCGGTTTTAGGTTGTAAATAGTTCTAATGGCCCTCTTCTGTATAACAAAAATAGTTTCTGAATCAGCCGCATTTCCCCATAGTAAAATCCCATAAGACATTATGCTATGGAAATAACTGAAATAATTTAATCTAGCTGTCTCGACACTAGTGAGACCTCTAATCTTTTTTACAGCATAGGCTGCAGAACTTAGTCTGCTTGCTAGTTTGGATATATGGGGGCCCCACTGAAGCTTTGCGTCGAGAGTGATGCCAAGAAAAACAGTGGATTCAACAGGGCTCAGTTCTTCCCCATTAAAAAACACATTGGTACTCAGATTTTTAACATTCGTTGTTGTAAATTTAAAACATTTAGTTTTATTTCCGTTTAAATGTAGATTATTAAGGTTAAACCAATGCACTAATTTTGATATAACATTATTTACTTCGTCACATTTAAATGATTGACGTTTAAGTTTAAAAATCAAGGAAGTATCATCAGCAAATAATACTTTATCATGATTATCCTCTACAAGAGAAGGTAAGTCATTAAAATACACTAAAAATAGGAATGGGCCGAGAATCGAGCCCTGAGGGACACCCATTAGTACAGGTGAGCCGGAAGAACTTTTACCATTGATAATAACTTTCTGCATTCTATTACTTAAATATGAAATAATAATATTAAGCGCCGTGTTCTTGACACCATAGTACTGTAGCATCCTGATTAATGTCTCATGGTGAACGCAGTCGAAGGCCTTGGAAAGGTCACAATATATATATAAAATTAAATATATATAAAAAATATAAAGCATCACCAGTGCTGTCGTGCACATAGCAATGAATGTTACCAGTTTGCAACATATCATTGATATCCAGAAGAAACAGCGTTAGTGATGCGCAGCACGCAGCCTTGTGGAACACCAGTGTTAATGGGCTTGTAATTGGAGCATGCACCGTCTACTACAACATTGATGCTCGGATATGCAAGAAAATTGGTAGTCTAATTGCACAAATTCTCAGGAAGCCCATAGGAAGGAAGCCCATAGGAAGGAAGCTCAGAAAGAAGCGCTTTTTGCCACAACCGATCGAAGGTCTTCGCTATGTCCAAACTAACTGCCAACGCCCCCTCCTTCAACTCTACTGCCTTTGCCCATCTATGAGTTAGGTAACCTAGAAGATCACCTGCTGAGCGACCCTGACGGAAACAGTACTTGCGATCACTTATCAGCTGGTGATACTCAAGGTATTTCATAAGCTGGCAGTTAATAATTGTTTCCATTATTTTGGAGAACAAAGAGGTGATAGCGATAGGTCTATAGTTGGACCGATCTGAGCGGTCGCCTTTTTTAGAGATCGGGTGCACCAAAGCTGTTTTCTATGAATTAGGGACCAAAAAAGACGTTAAAAGCTGTGCTAACTCCGGAGCACACGTGTAAGGCACAATGGGGAGGATTTCGTCAGCCCCACTCGACTTATTGATGTCTAGGGAGAGCAGTGCTTTTTGCACCGAGCGCTGTGTAAACAGCACATACTGCATGGAGCATTAACACCACGGGATAGTCGGCGGTGTATTCTCCCGTCATCGAAAGTGGAGTTGGACGCAAAGAGAGAGCCTAGCAGATCGACTTTATTATTTGCGGCATGGGCCAGTGAGTCGTTCTCCTTGCGCAGAGATGGCAGAGATGGCTGACAGAAGTCCCCTTGGACAGCCTTGGTGAGAGACCAGAATTCACTTTTCTTTTTATATATTCCTTATATATATTCCTTAAGGAAGTCGAACTAGTTTCTCGCTAATTCTGCTGACTTTGCGTTTAGTGTTTACATTCTGAGACGTTGATGCGTCAGTCCAGGCCCAGTAGCACTCCCGCTTATGGCGTGCTGCAATTTTACAGGATCAACCAAAACATGGCTGAGTACTGCTACCGATAGGCACCACAGATGGTGGAATATTTAGTTTCATTCCCTGAAGTACCTCATACAGTTGTGTCTGATGTGCTACGCGCATAATCGGTAAAACGAAAACCAATTCATTCAGTGTGGTGAGCGTTAAAATCACCGAGCATCACGACCTCTGCAGATGGGGCCTATTGTAGCACGGAATCTGCAGCCAGTATTTTACTTTTTTTAGCGGAGTACAAGGCAGTATTTTAATTTGTACCTTGGGTAGGAGAGATACGAAGTATTAAATGGAGAGTACACCTGTATCTCGGCTAGAAAGAACAAGGCCGTCTCCAGATGGTAGTGGACGATTAAGGTTTGAATGAAGTCCTATGAGAAATTCATGGATAGCGTGGCAGGGGTTACCTTTGTCTTATTGCACCGCTTGCTCCGAGGATGTTTTGTCTTGAGCGGAATTTCGTCCCCCTCCCCCAAAATACGTGGGGCAGACTGAGCACCCACGTTCAAGAAGAGTAGGATAGCTTGGGCGTGGATGCTCAGCGAGGGATTCTCAGTCACCAGGGGTGCTGGTATCCTCGTAGGGTAGTGTACTATTTAACTCCGCTACCATGTCAAGGAGGGGGGGGGGATTGGGCCGCCGGCCCTATTCTTATTTATATTTAAGCTTCTACTTCACGCTGGTATTCTGTGAGGTCGTGATACCACCCTGGTTCTAGCCGGCCCATTCATGCGATAGCAAAAGCTGCTGCGTGGCTCTACTGTTTTCACTGGTGGCTCACTGTTAAAAAGTGGTGGCAGTGTTAGAATAAATTCTACCCCATATCATCAGATGGGTGTCGTAAGAGGCGACAGAGTGATACCTTGTCCTGATAACTGAAAATTATAAAAAAACTACAGATGCCATCCTGTTGGCAAATGTGGCAATTATGTCAATTATGTGATTTCGACCGACTTGTTCACTAAAAACGTATTTGTATGACCTACAAATAAATGTTCTTGGTCTGGATACTTGTGCTTGGGAAGTTTCTGTATTTGTTAAGTGTACCCACAACGATACATAACGATAAATAACGATAATATATTAGGCCGTAAATAAAGATATTTTTAGTGAAGCGGACTTTATCGGAACTTATCACATTTTTTTCAACTTTAACTTATTTTTCACTGCCCTCATTTCGAGTGCTTTAAAGTATCCATCATATTCTAGAATAGCTATAGCTGAGGATAGCCCTAGCTAACAATGACATCGAGAGGTCAAACACCGTTACATACTTTAGAGCCCCGCTTCAGCTGTTATGGTTGTAGTACGAATGGGTCAGCTCAACCGGGTAAAAACCACGCTCTTACAGAATACCAGCGCTATAAAGCTGATTAATGCTATGATGAGTGTAGAGAACCGGAGTCCCATTTCACTGGAAAACAGGCAATCTATCTTAGTCCTCACGGCTGACAAAGCATCTGCATTTTAATTCGCAAACGAAGATAGATGTAGATGTCTATAGGTCACAGCAACCACTTACCATCAGGTAGACTATGTGCTCGTTTGTCACCCCTATCCTATAAAAAAGTGTATTATAAGATATCTCTGTAATCTGTAAAGCAATTGACAAATTACAAACTCGTTCGATTTAACCTTGTCGACGGGTATAAAGTTAAACGTCTGGAATGCCATTGGCTTGTATCCAAACCCTTTAAATTTCAAATAGGCAAAAGCGTAATCAACATCCTATAAATTTCCTCGAACGTTATTTACTCCCAAGGTTCCGAAGGCGCACAGAGGCGGGATTGAATTATAATATCATGCATAGTTGATCGCTCGTAACCCGCTTACCGCTTGTAATCTTGGATATAAAGTGACCCAGAATAGTTTCGTAATGTGTTGTATAAGGGGACATACCGCTCACGTTGCAGGATTATACTTAAATTAAATTAAATTGACATCAAAATCACGAGAGCTGTTGTAGGGTTAAAATCGAATTTTGTAGTTTGCGTTTAATGGTTTTAATATTTTTATTTCAACAATTCTTCTGTACATGTGTTATTAACTGAACTGTTCCTAAAAGACTCGACCGATTGTTTCGAGTTTTTTGTGTGTGAATTTTTTTCTGGATGTTTTTACAATTGAACCGGGTAAGTGGCGCTATTGTCGAGATCCTGAAATCACCCGTGTAAACCGGGAACTTGTAGTTTGAAATAAAAAACAAAGTAAAAGTCTGTAACAGTCCCACTGCTGCACATTTTTCCTTTATTAAGAAAGTGATGAAACTGGAAGAGTTCCCTGTGACGCTTCTGTGCGTAGTCGTACAGAAAATCGTTAAAGTCTAATGGGCCCTATACAACATCGGCCATGATGGACAACCACAGAATGGGCCATGATTGTCACAATCATTGCGTGGCTGCCCACACAATCGTGCATCCAACATATTTGCATTGTCATCCGTCCGAGTAGGGCCCATAATGAAAATAAATAAATAAAGCTGTGACTAATAAAAAAAGACAGACAGAGCGTTGCTTATATTTGAAAAGACGCCGAAACTAAGCCAAAACGATGTTATACCGATTGTAATGGGCCCTATACACGATCGGCCATGATGAACGAATACTAGCGATCACGATCGTGTGGAGGGCATGATCGCCTATAATCGCCCATAATCGGTTATGATCGAGCGTAATCGCCGCTGTTTCGGTTTTTCAGAGAATCATCAAAGAAAGTTCGGCCATGATCGTGCGCGCGTCTACATGATCGCCGATGCTGTATAAACTTACCTTGTTTTATTTCAGTGTATAAGTTAACATGCACATTTTTTGCTTCCTTTCTTTTTATCACTTTTTTAAAGTGTACATTTAAATAATGATTATACATATAAACTAATTAGGTAAATAAATAGCGGCAGCTGCAACTGTTTTAACGTCCATCTCGGACAGATGACAATACAAATATGTAGGATGCACGATGGTGTGGGCAGTCGCGCAATGATTGGGACAATCATGGCCCATTCTGTGGTTGTCCATCATGGCCTATCGCGTATAGGCGGCGTAAGAATAAGCACTCACGCACACCATCAACGTCGTTTTGGTATATGTGTGCGTCCAGCGGTGGACTTTGTCTGTCGAAAAACAAAGAAGATAGATGTGTGCGTGAGTGCGAATCAAGATGATGAGAATGGTTTCGGCGGACTTGAAATGTGTGTAGAGCTCCTTAATGGGGCCTATACACCATCGGCCATGATTGACAGTCACAGAATGGGACATGTTTGTCACAATCATTGCGTGGCTGCCCACACAATCGTGTATTTTACATATTTGTATTGTCATTTGTCCGAGATTGACGTTAAAACAGTAGCAGCTGCCATCATTTTAATTTGAAATATTTTAATTTTATTTTTGCTGCAGAATTTTTTTATATTTTTGATAAAATTCCTATTTATCAACTGGTAGTGCCAGCTATAGTAGGTAATAACCGTTATTACCTAACCTTAGAATTTTTTTAAAAATGTAGAACACAACTGCCTATATTATGGCCGACACACACGGTCATTTAAAATGATCAGTTGAACTGACGTACATTCAAAAACTGACTGTAGTTGGATCCATCTGTGGTACTAGCATGGTTGCGTTCTTCGCGACATGAGTGGAAATCCTTTGTTTCCAATCGCATAAAAGAAATTATAAGTAATATTCCGTACTACTTTGTGTGTGATGTGTGTGTGTGATAGAGCATGAATGTATAAGCCCAAGACTCCTCTGGATTAGGTTAAAAGTCGAACTCACTCGCTTGTTTATCCTTGGGGTCTATGCACCGACGGATCTGCATGGAGGTGGGTCATTAAGATCACAACAAGAGAGAGAGAGGAATTTTGGGATAGCATGAGAGAGGTCTTGAATAAATGCGGAGAAAATGAACGGATCGTGATGTGAGGGGACTTTAATAGATGGGTTGGAGTAAAGCGTGAAGGGTATGAAGGAGTTCTGGGTACGATTGGAGACGAGAGAGTGAATGACAATGGGAGAAGCGTGCTTGAAGTATGCTTGGAATGGAATCTGTGCGTGGCCAACACAATGTTTGACCACAAAAAGATCCATTTGTATACAAGAGATGAGGGTAAGTCTAAAAGTATGATTGATTTTGTAATTGTGGATGAAAGACTGAGGAAAAAAGTGCTAGACACTCTGGCATACCGCGGTGTAGGCCTCGACACAGACCACTTCCTGGTCATAGCCCGAATGCGTGGCCTCTTTAAACGGTGGCGACACCGAGGTGCCGAGCCTACAAGTGTTTTGGACAGAGTAAAAGTGGAAAATCTACAAGAAAAAGAAAAGAAAGACGAGTATGTAGAGAAACTGAAAGAAAGTGTTAAAGGGATAGAAGAGATAGGAGTGATTGAAGATTTGTGGGAAACATTTAAGAAAGGGGTCGTAAATGTTGCTATTGAGGTATGCGGGGTAGCTAAAAGAAGGAAAGGAAGAAAGAATGATAACGTGTGGATGGATAAAGATGTACAAAGGGTTGTGCAAGAAAAGAAGAAAGCGTGGTTGGATTGGTTAGCAACAAAAGCTAACCAAAAAGTTCAAAAGGCAACGGATGACGAGATAAAGGAAGCAAGAACGAAGTATAAAAGATTGAAAACAGCAGCGAAAGAAATTGTGTCTAGAAAGAAAGAAGAACGAAAGGATGATTTCGATAGGAGGCTCACTGAAGATTTCCAGTCAAACATTAAGTTTTTCTGGAAAACCATCAAAACAGCCAGAGGAAAAACTTCTACCTCGGAGCTGAGTACAATCAGGAGTCAAGATGGAAGCATTATAAAAGGAGAAGAATGTGTGTTAAAGAGATGGAAAGAGTATTTTGAAAGTTTGTTTGAAAGAGAGGAAGTGCAGGTACAACATCTGCTACCTTCCACGGAAAATAATATAAATGTTGATGAAAATGAGATAAGGATGGATGAAATAGTGAAAGCGTTGAAAAGTATGAGATTAGGTAAGGCTGCAGGGTATGACAGGATTACCGCCGAGATGCTGAGGGCTGGACAGGGCCTGGTGGCTAGTCAGCTGTACCGCCTTTTCAATCTGTGCTGGCGAAATGGGCAAGTACCGGGAGACTGGTGCAAAGCCGTAATCGTGCCATTGTATAAAGGAAAAGGGTCACGGCAGGACTGCATAAATTACCGTGGTATAAGCCTTCTCAGCGTCGTCGGTAAATTGTATGCGAAAGTGTTAATTGAAAGGGTTGTGAATGAAACAGATGAGAAAGTATGGGATGCACAAGCGGGATTAAGAAAGGGAATGGGATGTACGGATCAGGTCTTTTCCTTGCGGTGCATAGCCGAAAAGTGTTTGGCTAAAAACAAGAAAGTCTACTGCGCGTTCGTAGATCTAGAAAAGGCCTATGATAGAGTGGTGAGGAATGCATTGTGGTCAGCACTGTCCGTGAACGGTGTGAGCAGTATCCTCATACGAGCATTGAAATCTCTTTATAGCGATTCTAGTGCTTGTGTAAGGATAAACGGGGCAAACACTGAATGGTTTAATATCGAAAAAGGTGTTAGACAGGGATGTGTAGCGTCACCGTGGCTGTTTAATCTGTTCATGGACAATTGTTTGACAGATTTAAAAGAGAATGAAAGTGGGTTGAGAATGAATGAGTTACTCGTCAAATGTTTTCTCTATGCTGATGACCATGTATTACTTGCGTCTTCGGCCGAGGAGTTGCAGGAGATGGTAACTGCTATGAGTGGAGCTTTTGTTAGAAAGGGAATGAAGATTAATGTAAGGAAGACAAAAGTGATGGTGTTTGAAAAAGACGAGGCAGTGACAGACTGCAATATCGTGATTGAAGATGAACAAATTGAACAGGTGAAATAGTTTGTGTATCTGGGGTCAAAGTTTACAAGAGATGGAAAGTGTGAGAGTGATATCGAAAGAAGAGTGAATGCAGGAAACATAGTGAATGGAGCTTTGCACTCCTTTATGAGCAGTCGGAAGGTGTCTAACAAGGCTTGTTTGGCTGTGCATGAGGGGGTGTTGGTTCCGACACTCATGTACGGAAGTGAAAGTTGGGTATGACAGAAGAAACATGAAAGCAGAATAAATGCAGTTGAGATGAGAGCATTAAGAAGTATGATGGGAGTTAAACTGAGTGACAGGATAAGAAATAGTGAGATAAGGAAACGTTGTGGTCTGAAAGAAGATGTAGTGACAAAAATTGAGAAAGGTATGCTGAGATGGTTTGGTCATGTCGAGAGAATGAATGAAGAACGATTGACGAAAAAAGTGTATAAGGCGAGTGTGAATGAAAGTGTTGGAAGGGGTAGACCTAGGCGGACATTTCTAGACCAAATCAAGGACGTCTTGAAAAAAGGCCAGGTCAAGAGTACCCTAAACCGTAGAGCATGTATGAAGGAAATAATGAAAGTGGACGAAGCGAAACAAGTATGTAAAGATCGTAGCAAGTGATAAGAAGTGGTCTCTGCCTACCCCTACGGGAAAGAGGCGTGATTATATGTATGTATGTATGTATGTATTCCGTACTGCCGTTGGCGGCATGTACCGTCTGCAGACAATCCGGCAAACGCGGCTTCACGCGGAATGCTTTCCGACAAGTTTTTACATCACATCATAGGGTTCCGCGATCCTACTTGGCCTGTTTTCATTTATACATTTATTTACACATTTCATTTCATTTTTACATTTACATATTTACACATTTCCTTCATTCAATTCAAGATTGTAATTGTTTCCAATCCATGTACTTCTTCTTCAACCAAGACGTAGAAATTATATCAAGTTATTCATCCCTGGGTAAGCTGATTCGTGTCACTGCTTTATTATTTCGTTTCTATAAAAAATGTAAGAAGTTTCAAACTCCTCTTTTTAAACACATTTGTCTGTAATATCTAAATAATTTCCTTTTATAGAGCTCCGAGTTACTTACATGCCATTAAGAAGTCGATGGATGCAGGTGGCCCAGGCGTTCATTGGGGAGGACTCGTGAACGCTGTAATGATGATGATGATGATGAATGAAAAACTGTTTATAAAATTTCTGCCCGTCTGTCTATCTGTCTGTGTACCTGTTTTCCCGGACAGACGGACTATAATGTCGAAATGGCTATTAATGGTAATGTAACTTAACGAACAGAAATAGAGGTATAGAAAAAGTCAGCTATATTTGATCCGAAAAATTTCGAGATTATCTTTTGAAGTATTGGTAGAAAAAATGTTCATTGATGATTATTTAAAAAAATCTAAATGATGATAATTTAATAGATCCAACCAAGTCTGGAACGGGTCGCTATTATATCGAAAAATATTTTTTTTGTAAAATAAGCAAGTAAAGAGCTTCTGATTCATAACATTATTTTAGTTAATTATTGCCAGTGAAAACCTTTTTGGAATAAAATTACTAAATGTTTTAAAAACAGCTTATTATATTAGCTTATATTGTTCTGTGAGAGCTCTTCAAATTAAATTGTGACCATTTAATTATTCTGCGAAACCAAAATGAGAGCTTGACCTTACTTTAACCTGTACATTGTTAGTCCTAAGCAGAATTAAAGGCGCTCTTAAGAAAATGTAAGGTAATACTTGGAAAACAGAATTTCTATTCACGTTATAACAACGGAACTCATTTATATATTAATTGGTCAATATACTGTTGCAAATATATTTTTAATAAAAAAATAAACAACTTATTTCTATTTGGGTCCTCAGAGGTGACTACGCATCTGCATTTTGATTCTTAATCAAGGATAGATGTAGATGTCCATGGGCCGCAATGTCCATTTACCATCTGGTGGACTGTGTGCTTGTTTGTCACCTTTATTCTCTCTCTCTCTCTTTCTCTCTCTCTCTCTCTATATATATATATATATATATATATATATATATATATATATTAAAAAATCATTATTGATAATAAGTAATTTCCTGCATTATTTATTACGCGCTTCCAGATTAATCCCAAATTCTGAACGCCGTACAATCTACAAATTCCATTTAAAAGATAAAACTAAAGTGACAGCTTCAGCCCACTGCTGAGCACAGGCCTCCTTTGATTTCTGAGAGGGTTTTAGGGAAAGGAAGTGCCAATGCACGTTGGCGAACTTCACGTGTCTTCGAAATATTTGCTTTTCTTATTTCTGAGTTATGCAGGTTTCCTCACTGTTTCCTTTACTGCCGAGCACTTGGTAAATCAACAATTTCACTGGTTTCAATTCCACTTAATTCGTCAATAATGTGGTTAAGTTAAATATCTAAATCTCTTTGTTGCTGTAGATAGTACCTGAAAACTTCCTCTTTATATATCCGCTGTAGTTGAAATCACAGGAAGGAACGTATTTCATGGCAATATGGTACATAAGTGATTTCCATTCATACATATGTATTTAGCTTAATTATTTTTGTTTGAGGTTATCTAGTATTATTAGTTATACTTCATTCATTGACGCTGTTTCTTTTCGCTGGTCTGAATATTTTACATTTGGTATACACGAAATATATCTGTTTTGATATTTGGATACAAATATGTTTTATAGGCCATGAGTTTTTAGTGACATTTCCATTAGTCGACTCTTACGAAACACAGAGAGACAGGCTTAGGATACTAATACGATTCCATAAATATTTCATTTCGCTTATTTCGGCAAAGAACACCAAAAATATGAAAGGAAAAACATTAATAAATGAGCATTAGATAAGGTTGAAGTGATTACTGGCGGATTATCCTGTGAATGATTGGTCAGATATTGATTAAGAATTGTATCATGAACGTTTGGTTACAGATAAGTTGCTCTATTAGTTATAGTGTAGGTAGTTTAGTGTAAGGTAATCGCGAAAATAAGACTATTTTTTATCCGGTCATTTGTCAATATGGTAGTCAGAAAGTCTCCATTCTTAACAGTCGTACATATGTACAAATTCTCGCAAATACATCTTTAACATAATTTAGTTGTAGTGATAATAAAAATGTAATACCATAAAATGTAATAACATGAAATAAAAAGGAACTTTAAGAAGTATTTGTATATAACAAAAAAATATATTTTTTCGGCTCATATCGTGTTAAATGAAATGGCCCTAACTTAGCATAATTTTAACGGATTTAGACGTTTTGTCAGTTAGTATCTAGTTTATTAGAACACTTTCTACGAGTAACCTTCAGAAATGAGGTACTTTAACATAGCTAATGGTAAAGGATTAGTAGGTTGAAACATTAGCGTTTGGAGAAATACTAATTTCTCTCAAGGACACTTACAGTGCCATCACGATGTCCCGAGTTAGATAACTATGCATTTGGGGCCACCTTATTGAATGCACTCAAGCTCAGAGGGTTCGCTTCTGGTAGAGGTACACCATAATCAAGGGCAGAGCTATGACGATTACCTTGGCAACGTTATTTCCAAGAAGGATCCGGTTCGTTTGTATAGTTTATTCTACTTCGAGGTTCGACTATGACGCAATCTATGAGAGAGGCCAATGTTTAGCAGTGGACTTTTAATAGGCTGTATTTATGATGATGTTAATGATAATGATGATGGTTTTCATGACAATGATAACGTTGTATTATTTTATTATATGTTGCAACTGTAAATATAATTGCAAACCGGCTTTGAATAAATAAGACTTCAGTTTCTTGCCAGTTTTTCACTAAAAGTACTTTTAGTGAACTATTGATGATTTTGACGTTTACGCTTCGATATACCATATATATATGGCACCTCTGAAGGGACTGCAGCATCGCACAAAATTTCGATGGAATCAAAGGCTTTGTCATAGTCCACATACGCCAGACATATTAGCAAATTGTACTCCTCGGTCTTCAGTACGATTTTCCAAAGGATCTATGGTGCCAAAGCCTTTTCAGAAACCGATTTGTTTGGGAGGCTGGAAGTCGTCGAGTCTGCGTGCGAGACGATTCGTAATGACTCTCTAAAACAGCAAATAGATGCGGCTCAGAAGGGAAATCGGTCTGTAGTTCTTTAAGAGAGCTTAGCCACCTTTCTTGAAGAACAAGACCACCGTATTTCTGCTCCACGCCTCCGGAGTAGTGCCACTATGGAGGATAGAAATAAAGAACTTCTGAAAGACTTCATGTACCGGTTCACCCGCTTTCAGAAGCTCCGCTGTGATTCCACCTTCGACTTGCCGTCTTCCAAGGTGCTGGAGAGCCATTCTTATCTCGCTCAGACTGACAACCGGATTCTCATTGGAATAGTATCGGATAAAACTTGCTCTTGGATCGTTACCTACCCTTGCAGACCGATCTCTAGCAATGACTTTGGAGCCCTGGTTCCGCTTGATCGCTTCTTCAATACGAGCAGTATTAAAGTAGCGAAAGAGAGAGTTTATGTGTTATTCTGCGGCAGGTCTTGCAAAACTTAGCTCCGACCGCATGGGCAGTTTCCACGAGCTTGTCATTTATTTCGGCCACTCCATTGTAAACTTCTAAGCACTGATAACTGTTTTGTAACTCCAGCTGAAAGGTTTTGGGCCTCTATATTAGAGCACAAGGGGTACGAAGCGCTAATTTCATTAGACTACACATCTCCAACTTAGTATTTAGGTTGAGTGTGCCTCTAACCGTTCGGTGATCGCTATATCGCCGATTTCACCCCGCGATCACTGAGACATCACTGAACAGTGGCCGTCATAATGTAGTCAATCTCATTTTTTATCGAACCGTCGTGGCTCGACCAGTTCCACTTCCGGTGGGGCCGCTTCTGGAAGAAAGAATTCGTCATAAAGAGTCCCTCTTTCTCCATGAAGTCATCCGGCTGCTAGCCCCTTGTGTTTCGATGCCCTATTCTAATTTTTTAACCCACAGCTCGCCGTTCTCTCTTGTGCGTATTTTTGGGTTGAAGTTTTCCATTAACACCGTATAGTGGGTTTTGGAGGAATGCATCAATCAGGAATGTCTCAGTTTCCCTCTGTCGCCTTTGAGGACACCCACAGGAAGATATGTTGTAGTGCGTATAGAGTGGCGGTAAAGAACCCGCCACTACATGGGGTATTCAATTTAGGATGTTTTTTAATTTCAATAGCCTCGCGTATCATCCTTGACATCAATGTTCTTTGGCGAGAATTTGTGGTTTATCAAATCTAATGTAATGACGGTGGCCATCTAGGATATGATCACGGAAAGTCTACATTTTGTGATAGTAAGTTCATTTTGCGTATATCGAACCAAAACTAATAATTGAAATGTCGGGAATTTAATAAAATGAGTTAATTAAGCACGATAGAATCCGAAAATGTAGTTTTATTCAATGGTTTGACGTTCATAAGAGCGAAACGTTGGGAAGTAAAAAGAAGTCGAATTAAACGCGATAAAATCACTAAAAAGGACTTTTATTCAATGTTCGTAAATGCTTTAAATAAGCTAACATTAAATAAAAAGTTTGACTTTGAATTTCACATCGCCAGACCTTCATCGGTGAATCAGTAAGGTGCAGTGCGTGTAGGTAAATTTATCATTTGGAGGAAGACTAGCTAAAAAGGTTGAGGAAAATGAAATATTTATCAAAATAAAAAGTTATGTTAGATTTATCGATATGTTTTATATACTTCGTAAGATTTTATTTAATATGTTTAAAAGTGACGTTTTTTGTAATTCTTTATTATATTTTGTTGCAGGTATGTATTGTTCTAATCTTTCAAACGCAGTGATCTATTTATGTCAGGTGAGAATATTGAAATAGACAAAAAATGCTCTGAAGAGTCTCTGATCTGTTAAGTTTTTAGTATTCTACTAAATGGAGTAACGTCGGAGGAGATGCAGGAAGTTGATGGATACAAGTGATTTGTAGCATTTCTAGGAAGAGATTTTATGTTTAGCAGCAGACGTGTGATGGCCTGTAATAATTGATGATGATCATCATCAGAAAACTAAAAACGATTGATAAAAAATCAGCATAATTCAACTTCAATTCCTCAATAATTATACCAAGACTGAGGTAATCTTGTTCTAGTTCTATTTGTAATTTCATTGAGATCCAAACGAATTTATTTAATTTATTTATCTTTTTTTATCTTTTTAAAAAACGTTAACTCCGTTAAATAGGATTTTTTCCTGTACTGTGGATACAGTTTACATACATTATCATAAGGACAAACATCCAGACCCGGAACAATTATTTGTAGACCATACAAATAATTGTTCCGTGCAGGATTCGAACCCGCGGTCCTTAGCTCTGCAACTCATTCCTAATCCACTGCGCCACGGAATCGTCATTGTCAAATTCTGATTAGTGTCAAAATGGCTTCTGACTTTAAACAAACTCACGTTGGCATCGATAATGATTGGAAAATCGCTTTAAATCTCAGTCAGCAATTGGATTATTATAGAGCTTATAATTAATTAGGTACGGAAACTATAGGCCTCTATATTTACTATATTGATATATAATATAGTTATTTTATACTATAGTAGAACCCTGAATTATTTACAATTGTTTATAGTACTTATGTTCATGACATGTATTTGTCTTAATGAGTAAATAAAGTTCTTCAAACCGAACTCTGGTAGCTCAGTAAATTTCACAGTATTCAAATAACCCGGATTTAAACCTCGTTGGCACCAATGAAATTGTTAATTGAAATTTTAAGTGCTGATTTACCACGAACTCGGCGGTGAAGTAAAACATCGTAAGAAAACCTTAATGTCTGAGAAATAAGAAAAAAATATATTTCGAAGACATGCACTTCGCCAACACGCATTAGAGCAGTGGGGCGGACATCTCCTTGCCCGAAAGTCCTCTCAGAAATGAGAAGAGGCCTGTATCCAACCGTGGGACAAATATAGGCTATAACTTTATTTTTATACTGTAGTGATTCTTATCAGTTCAAACTGACTGCAATATCAAATAGTCTTTTAATATTTTTGTCATATCCCATGTTTGCATTTTACGACAGCAACGTGATGATAAATACACAAATCTATTATTACCATTACCTAATAAATTGCTTTGTAGGGTTAATATTTGCCATAAAAACCACGCTTGGTAAGTAGGTTAGCAATAATAGCTCAATCTTTTTCAGCTATATCTTGCAGCAATACCGTACTGTCCTTATTCTGTTTCAGGTTCCCTTTCTTACACGGTTATAAATCTCACAATATTTTAAACAATCATTAGAATTTCTAGTCGGTTATACACCGCGTGTAAAACATATTGCATTACAGCATGCTATGGTGCAGAAAATTTTTTTTATGATTTTAGAAGTCATAAATTTATAATTAAAATAATAATTTTGGGGATATTAATTTTAATTTTAGCGGTTTTAGTTGGGGTTGCTTTTCTTATATTTTTAGAGCGTAAAGTTTTAGGATATATGTAAATTCGAAAAAGTCTTAGATATTCGAAGAATTTCGAATATTCTCTAAGATTCGAAAGAAGATTCAAAAAGGACTATCATTTTTAGTTTTTATAATTCGGACACATGATAATGATTATGCCAAAAGATTTAATTTATTATAAATGATAAAATATTTAATAATAATAATTTTCATATTTCCCTTATGTTTTATGTAAATTATATTTTGATTGGTTCAAATAATATTAATGTTAATTATATTTATTTTTATAAATTTTAGTTTAAACTTCAATACTTTTTTTGTAATTAAAGATATATAATAGGTTGTGAAATAATTTCTTTTGGTTTTATTTTATTAAGAATTTGAATCTGTAATTTAATAATTATAGCAAGAACATAATTATATAATACTTTTATATTATTTTTTCTAAATGTTTATGTTGGGTATATGTGCGTGGCTGCGCCCACCGCTAATTATTGTGTGAACAATAAAGAGTGTTAAGCTAGCCAGCGATCGTATCACTTGTCCGTCCGTTTATATCTAACAGTTTGTAACTCATTTCCGTATTTACATTTGTGATATAGAGTCGTGGTTAGAGACATTCAGAAACTTGAAAACACTAGTCAAATTTGAGGAGGGTTTTTGTAGAAAAAAATTCTGGGTCATAAATCTGAAACATGAACGTAACATATAATAAATACGTTACGTATTTATATAACATATATCTAGGTATATGTCAATATATTATAACAGATTTAAAATTTTAGAAACATTTTCCATTGATCTTAAACAACTTTTAGTTAAAATTCTCATTGACGGAGCCGGAAATAGAATTGCAGTGGACATGTCTGTCGCAAGCTTTAAACGAAGTAAGCAAGGAAAGCCACTGAATGGCCGACTCCGCCTTGAATCGAAGATGCAAGCTTCAAAGGCATTGACATCGATGCTTTACTTTACTTTCGTGCAAATTTTACTTCTAATATAAATTTTTTCACTGCAGGAGAGATAAAAGTACTGATACTATTTTATTAAAAATAAAATTTATCACAAAATACCAGCGTAAAAGAGCAGCTTAATGCTGTTGTATTTTGTGTGGTGAGTGTAGAGAACAACTCACCCCTTATTATTGGAAACGAGGCATTACATCTTAGTCCTCTGCAGTGTCAAAACATCTGCATTTTGATTCGTAATCAAGGATAGATGTAGATATCTCTATGAGCCACAGCTTTCACTTAACATCGGATGGGCTGTGTGCTCGTTTGTCACCCTTATTCTATAAAAAGCAGAATTACAACACCCTGACGAATAGTCCTGATAGGGACTCTAGTGTATAAAAAAATCTGATACACTATCCTACTAATGTGTGAAGTTATGACAGGTTTCTTCACGGTGTTTTGCTTCACCGTTAACCACGTTGAATTGAATAAAATAGAATTTTTATACGTTGTAGAGCCATGCTGCAGCTGTAGTGGTAGTATAGTTGTAGCACGAATGGGTCGGCTCGACCGGGGAAGGACCACGCTCTCACAGAATAACAGCATTAAATAGCAGCATAACACTGCTGCGTTTCGTATAGTGAGTGTAGAAAACCGGAGACCCTTTTCACTGGAAAAGAGGCATTCCATCTTAGTCCTCACGGGTGACAACGCATCTGCATTTTGATTCGCAAACGAGGATAGATGTAAATGTCTATGGGCCACAGGAACCACTTACCATCAGGTGGACTATGTGCTCGTTTGTCACCTTATCCTATAAAGAAAAAAAAAGGGACAGAATGATTGTTTTCAATATATATTATTATATAATACTTATTGAAACATTTTTTTATTTACTACTGGTTCGGAAAATACCTCTGTCTTGGGAAGAAGCAGCAAGAAACTCGGCGAGTTTATTTTTTTTTTACATATTTCACTTTACAATAATTTTGTACAATTTTTAAATTAATTTTAACAGAACCATCATGTTAGCGATCACCTCAATCCCAGGGGTTATTTTCATTCATCTATTTCTTGATATTATAATAACCATTTTTGCACAATTTTTCTTTAATAAAGCTTTGAAACTTCTTTAACATTTTCAGAGATTTTTTTTTATAAATTAATATTGATAAATTGAAATTAACAGTTCATTTCTTTTTTCTTTCTTAAAGAATCTAATTTGGTTTGCTCACATACAAATAAATTTTTAAGGCAAACATAGACACCCTAGTTATCACAAATATGACAATATAAATATTATGCAAGTTAAAATATGAGTTATACGCAAAATATTACGTTTGCTTCCTTCAAAGTTTTCTCATAAAAGCTTATAAAATACCCGTCCACCATTCGGTAGATTTAGAGATAAATATTAATATTCGCTAATACAGTTTATATTACGCTAAAATCAATATTCAAACTAATACATAGGTCAGGGAAAAATTTTCTTCGTATTTTATATACAAAGTAAAGACTTTTTTTTACTTTAATTGCATTTAATTATAATACCTATATATTTGCAATTTTTTTAATAACCTGTTGCCATCTTGTAGGTAGTGACATAATCCAGGTGCTGTATGAATCTTGGGATTTGTGATAAAAAAATGCAACAAGTAGTTTTGACAGTCTTCTCTTAATGTTAGCCTAACACTACCCAAAGAATTCTGAAGAGACCAGTACAGGTGAAAATCTCAGGGCAAGGTCAGGACTATATGGTGGATCCATTAACACTTCCCAACCAAGCTCTCTCAATATTGGCTGAGTGGGGCATTTTTTGTTTATCACTAAGTCGCAAGTAACGCAATTTGTGACTAAATAAATAATATTCTATCTCGCTCGAACTATAGAAAGGAAGTTGTGACGGAAAAATCTTACTCTTTTTCTCGCCTAGCCCAAATTCGTCAAATGCATACCGTGCGATAAGGAACTTCGTTTCAAAATGTAACGTTGAGTTTCCAGCTGGTTTTTCCTAGGACAAAGTTATTTTACAAACCAGGGGTTAATTAAATAATAGAGTGATTTTCAATAAGTATTATTTATAATATTTAAGCCATGATAACTCAGACGGTTAACACTCACGGTAAATTTCACAGTACGTGAGCAACCCGGGTTCAATCCCCGCCAGCACCAATGAAATTGTTAATTGCAATTTTAATTGCTAATTTACCACGTGCTCGGCGGTGAAGGAAAACATCGTGAGAAATCTGCATGTCTGAGAAATAAGAAAAAAATGTATTTCCAAGAAATGTGTACCGCCAACACGCATTGGTACAGCGCTGCAAATACTTCCTTGCTCTAAAACCCTCTCAGAAATGAGAGTGTCAGCAGTGGGACGTGTATAGGCTTTGACTTTAACTTTAACTTTTTGTAATCTTTAATGTTTCTATATCATGACTATGTATATAACTTGATTTTAGGTAGATATTAATGTGTATTTTTCTTATGGCAGCAACACATGATAGGTTTGTTAATAAACGATGGCCTAATTTAAAAAAAAAACTAAATGGCGTTTTGCTAGTACATTAGTTGATCTAAATTTGGTTTCCTTCAAATAGGAGATAAAAATAGTAAGAGAACTAGGGTCCGACAGTGTCTCGGGCGACAGTTTTAATTAAAGTTGCTCCGTTATGTGATAGATTTTACTTTACCAGCCAGCTGATGTTGGACGCTGTCAAAATTTTTAATGAAACTTAAAATCTTGCTTAGTTTTTAATTAAGGTTTCATATTAAAGGCTTTTTACTGTGTGTTAACGGAAAAAGCAATTTCACATCTTATAAAAGGTCAGTGATGCAGACATTGGATTTTTTATTTTTTATTAGCGACACTGCAGCTATATTATGATTTCAACAGGAACGGTTCTACTCGGACGGGGAAGGACCACGTTCTCACATAAGACCAGCGTAAAATAGCAGCTTAATGCTGCTGTTTTGCGTATGGTAACTGTGGAGAACCGGAGAACCTTTTTACTGGAGATGAGGCATTCTTAGTTCTCAGGGGTGACAATGCATCTGCACTTTGATTAGTAACCAAGGGTAGATGTAGATTTTTTATGGGCCACAGCATTCACTTACCATCAAGTGAAATGTGTGCTCGTTTGTCATCCTTATTCTATAAAAGAAATCACGAGTAATCGATTATTAACGGTGTCTGTGTTCGTGCTGTGGGGCATTCCTCGGGGGAGGCCTATGTTCAGCAGTGGACATGTGAAGGGCTGTAATGATGATGATGATGATGATGAACCATGTTGTTGCGATGTAAAAAAAGATATTCTTTTACCCCAAGTCATCCCGTGGGTGTCGTTATAGACAAGAGAGGGAAACTGAAACAGAAGATGAACGGTAGCATTTTCCTGATAACATCTTCTTTAAATTTAAATAAAACTAATTTTACGGATTTTATCGCGTATAGGACAGGACATTAAAAGAAAAGGGAATGAAAGTGAACGCAAGTAAGACGAAAGTTATGGTTTTTGAAAGAGAAGAAAGTAATACGATATGTGAAATAAGAATAGAAGGGGAGTTGGTAGAGCAAGTAGATGAGTTTGTGTATTTGGGATGTGTGTTTAGCAGGGATGGTAGATATGATAAGGATATAGAACGACGAGTGAATGCAGGAAATAGAGTGATTGGGCTCTACACTCTATTGTGAAAAGTCAGAATGTGTCCAAAAAGGCACGTATGGTAATTCACAACGCTGTGTTAGTACCTACTTTATTGTATGGTAGTGAAAGTTGGGTGTGGCAGAAGAAGCACGAGAGTGGAATAAATGCTGTAGAAATGCGGTTATTAAAGAGTATGTTAGGGATGAATTTGAATGACAGAGTGAGAAATTGTTTAATAAGAGAAGAATATGGTTTGTAAGATGTTGTGACCAGGATTAAGAAAGGAATGCTTCGGTGGTTTGGTCATGTAGAAGGAATGAATGAGGAAAGAGTGACAAAGCAACAACAGTGGTAAAGCCACGCGGCAGCTTTTGCTGTCGCACGGATGGGCGGGCTCGAACCTGTGTGGTACCATGACCTCACAGAAAACCAGCGTGAAGTAGAGGTTTACCTCTGCGTTTCGCTTGGTGAGTGCAGGTGGCCGGAGGCCCTTTTTACTGGAAATGAGGCATTCCATCTTAGTCCTCACGGGTGACAACGCATCTACATTTTGATTTGTAATAGAGGATAGATGTAGATGTCTATGGGCCGCAGCATCCACTTACCATCAGGTGGACTGTGTGCTCGTTTGTCACCATTATCTTATAAAAAAAAGCAAATTTATGTTGCAGAGGTGAACGGCAGAGTCGGGAAGGGTCGCCCTAGGCGAAAGTTTATCACCCAAATTGGCGATATATTAAAAATGGGCCAAATCAAGAGTACCTTTAACCGATGAGCATGTTTCCGTAGGTATATGGATGTGGAGGATGCGAGAGAGGTGTGTCAGGATCGTGCCAAATGGAAGTCCATAGTATCTGCCTACCCCTCTGGGTGACAGGCGTGAGTGTTTATGTATGTTATGTTATGTATCGCGTATACTAACTTATTTTTCTTATTTTATATTCCCGACGTTTCGAGTACTTTACAGCACCCATGGTCACGGGGTCAGAGGTGTATGACGTTCCAATGTAATAGACATTGGAAAGTACCGGGTAACTATGACATTGGACCGTCATACACCTCAATCCCCCCGTGACAATGGGTGCTATAAAGTACTCGAAACGTCGGGAATATAAAATAAGAAAATAAGTGAATATACACGATAAAATCTATTAAACATAGTTTTATATAAATGTGTAGTGTTCGCGTAAATATAAGAAATCATTAACTTATTTAAAAAAAAAAAAACGTTTGCCAACCCGCCTTCCAATCGTGGCAACTATGGAATAAATCCCCCTGTGGATTTTATAGACTATTGATGGATGGATGAATCATTTATCCAAATACAAAATTTGGCACAATTGGCGCAAGGGATGTCAACCGCAGTTTTTTTTATTATTTGGAGTTAGTGACAGAAAGATAATGCTGCCCATCTCTTTCATTTCCCTCTGTTACTCACAGAACGATATCGGATAGTGGGTTCTCTTACTTCGCCACTATACGGGTATGTTGATAAGTATGAACAATAGAATCTTAGGTAGAGTTTCATATAAAAAACACACAAATAAAACCTTATTTAATACTAAATTACGAAAATAATCGATTATCCACATCACTATCTATTAGATGTTTGACTGTAAGTTTTACGTGTTATATGGTGTTAAGTTGTCGTTAACCACAATGCATCTGTCTTATGGTTACATCAAAATTGATCTACTTAAGCGGGAAAATACCATATTTTCCAGTTTTCATAGTGTAGCAACAGTGTATCATTTTTTTTCTTGATAATGCCATGTTGCATATTTATTATGGCAGCAACATAATTAGGTCTAAACGAATAGAGTAGGACCATGCTCTCGTAGAATACAAGCGTGAAACAGCAGAATAATGCAGTGTTTCGTGTGGTGAGTGTACAGAACCGGAGACCTTTTTTTTTCTTATAGGATAAAGGTGACATACGAGCACACAGTCCACCTGATGGTAAATGGTAGCTGCGGCCCATAGACATCTACATCTATCCTCTATTACAAAGCAAAATGTAGATGCGTTGTCATCCGTGAGGACTAAGATGGAATGCCCCATTTCCGGTAAAAAAGGCCTCCGGCCACCTGCACTCATCAAGCGAAACGCAGAGGTAAACTACTTCACGCTGGTTTTCTGTGAGGTCGTGGTACCACCCCGGTTCGAGCCGGCCCATCCGTGCGACAGCAAAAGCTGCCGCGTGGCTCTACCACTGTTACCCTTTTTACTGGTAAAGAGTGGTGAATGTATGGTACCGGAGACCTTTTTTTATTGTAACAAGTCATTTAATCTTAGTTCACAGGGGTGACAACGTAACTGCATTTTAATTCTTAGTCATGGATAGATGTAGACGTTTATGGTCCGTAGCAACCACTTAATATCTGGTCGACTGTGTGCTCGCTTATCACCCTAAATATATAAAAAGTGAGTGTTGAGTACTGGAGGCCTTTCCACATGTAACGAGGTATTCCTTCTAAGATTTCAGGTGTGACAACGCATCTGTATAACGATTCTTAATCGAACAAAAATGTATTTAAGCCACAATATTCATTCAATATTAAGTGGAACGTGCTGTAATAAAATTATATTAAATAGAGGTGCATTTAAACTGAAAATTGTTTTAACACTAAAATAAAACATTTTTATTTTAGCCTCTTTCAACTATTTTCAGCAAGAAAGTACTATTACTTCCACTCCTAGCAATAAAGCTAAGGTGAACAAAGGAAAATGCGGACTTTTCTGGATATAAATTATCTGAAGGGATGTAGACGTACCGACTAGAGAGCGGCGCCGGAGGAAATAAGATCAGTGCACAAATAATAACTGTTTAAGAGATATTTTATTGAATAGTTAAACTTTTTAATACACCAGTAAACCGAGCTTGAAACTGCCGGCTACGTTGTTATTTATTGCAATTTAGCAACGTCCCGACCTCGTCTGAGTGGTACCTATTATCATTTAGATTTATTAAGATAATTTTTAACGACAATATCATTTATCAAGTTTTAGTTTAAACTAAAATAAAACTATTCAGTTTATCGGTTAAATTATAACCTGAACCACTCATGGTATTGCTCACTGTTAAAATACATTTACATTCCTTATATGTCATGCAAATTAAAATAATAATTTGTGTAAACAAAATTTTAAATTACGCATACGTGGTAGAGCCATGCTACAGCTTTATTTATAGTATAGTTGTAGCAAGAATGGGTCTACGAAATACCTCCTACGAATACCAGCGTAAAATAGTAGCTTCATGCTGCTGTGTTTCGTTTGGTGAGTCTAGAGAACCGGAGATCCTTTTTCCTGGAAAACAGGCACTCCATCTTTGTTCTAACGACTTTTTGACAACGCATCTGCATTTTATACGCAAACGAGGGTAGATGTAGATGTCTATGGGCCACAGTAATCACTTAACATCAGGTGGACTGCGTGCTCGCTTGTCACTCTTATCTTATAAAAAAAACTTAGGTAGTATGTCAAATTCAGTAGATAAATCATCATCATCATTACAGCCCTTCACAAGTTCAGTGCTAAACATAGATCTCCCCCAAGTAATAAAATTAGATAAATAATTAAGAGAAATTGGTGGAATGGCAAACATCTTGTTGCTTTTTATTTTCCAAATTTGGCTGACACAATAACCCATGTATAGATTATAGATATATTATATCTATAAAATTAGTAAAATTGAAGTGGCTGCTTGTAACAGTGATAGAGCCACGCGACAGCTTTTGCTGTCGCATGGATGAGCCGACTCGAACCGGGGTGGTACCACGACCGCACAGAATACCAGCGTGAAGTAGTAGTTTACCTTTGCGTTTGGCTTGATAAGTGTATGTGGCAGCCCCCCCCCCCTCCCGTTCTAACATGGTACATACATAAACATACATAAACACTCACGCTCACGCTAAATCCTTATCATGTAAAGAACGTAAAGACATTGTGAGCCTCTCTGTTGTGCGTACTGTAGAAATGGCATGCGTTGAGTTTGAGCACCTTATTGTTGTCAGTGTTTACAGACCCTCATGTTCAAATTATGATACCTTTGAAAAGGTTATGGAAGAAGTTTTAGTTAAGCTTAATAAACAAAATAAATCTCTTGTAGTGTGTGGAGACTTTAATATCAATCTCCTGGAAACTTCTTCCATCAGTATAAAATTTTGCTCTTTGTTTAAATCCTATAATCTTGGTAATTTATTCTTTGAAGCTACACGTATTTCAGGGTGTAGTGCAACTTGTATTGATAATATTTTTACAGGTGTTGTACCAATCAACAAATCAATAATTCAAAAACTTAGTTCAGATCACTGTGGACAACTGGTTTCATTACCTTATATGCACAAAAAACAGGTAATTGAGAAAAGTGTGTTTGTTCCTATTAATACAAAACGCCTGGAGAGATTTAGAAGTAATATGATAAAAAACCTTCCATCACTTTCTTATAAGAACAATGCAGACTATTTATATGGACAATTATTTACCCTTATAAGCAATGAATTTAAAAAAATATTTACTTCTAAAACGTTTTCCAGAAACAGTCGCAAGGCATTTAATGAGTGGGCGACAGTAGGAATTCATAAAAGCAGACGAAGGTTATATGACCTTTACCATGAAAGATCATACAATCTTTCCGATGCTTTAAAAAAATATGTTAAAAATTATTCTAAAATGTTTAAAAGAGTTTGCTCCACAGACAAATCGTTACATATTAGCAACAAAATTAAGACGGCTAAGAATAAAATTAAAATTACGTGGAGTATAATTAATAATGAAACCGGTAATGACAAACCTCGTAACTCAAACTATCAATTAAAAATTAACAATGAATTGACTAAATCAAATCAAGAAGTCGCAGCGGTGTTTGAGAAATATTTCGCTGATATTCCTATCTTGACAACCGAGTCATTGAATACTTCTCCAACTGTCGCCGAGTCATTACTCAAACAGAATGTTAACACCTGTTTAAAAGAATTTAGATTTGAAAAAGTATTATCGCAAGATGTTGTAAAATACTTCAAAACCATTGATGTAAAGAAGACCGCAGATTTGTGGGGGATTTCCGTTACAGTTATTGCGTCCATAATATATTTAATTGCACCTCATCTTGCTATTATTTTTAATACTTGTATCGATTCTGGTGTGTTTCCTGATTTAATGAAGTATAGTAAAGTAATACCTTTATTTAAATCTGGTAGTACATTGGACCTCGCTAATTTTAGACCTATTTCTGTACTACCAACTCTCAGTAAAATTTAAAAAAAATAATTTTGGATCAATTGTTAACTTTTTTTAATACAAATAAATTACTTCATAAAAACCAATTTGGTTTTACAAGGGGTCGCTCGAAGTCGGACGCCGGTGTTGAGCTTATGAAATATATTTTTAATGCCTGGGAGAATTCACAAGATGCCTTAGGTATTTTCTGTGATCTTTCCAAAACTTTCGATTGTGTTCATCATGAGACATTAATCAGGAAACTACAACATTACGGTTTAAGAAATTTAGCGCTTAGACTTATTACTTCATATTTAAGTAACAGAATTCAAAAAGTAGTGATTAATGGAAAAGGTTCCTCCGGATCGGTAGTATCAATGGGCGTTCCTCAGGGCTCGATTTTTGGCCCATTCCTGTTTTTAATCTATATTAATGACTTACCTTATCTTGTAGGGTACAATCACGATATAGTATTATTTGCTGACGATACCTCTTTGATTTTCAAACTCAAACGACAGTTAATTAGTTATGACGATGTAAATAATGCTCTATCGAAATTGGTACATTGGTTTAACGCCAACAATATGCTCTTAAACGGCAATAAGACAAAGTGTATTAAATTTACAATACCAATGTGCTGTTAAATGGAAAGGAGTTGAGTCTTGTGGATACCACTGTTTTTCTTGGTATTACTATTGACGCGAAACTTCAATGGGGCCCCCATATATCTAAATTAGCAAGCAGACTTAGTTCTGCAGCATATGCTGTAAGAAAGATTAGAAGTCTCACAGATGTTGAGACAGCTAGATTAGTGTATTTTAGTTACTTTCATAGCGTAATGTCTTATGGAATTTTGCTATGGGGTAATGCGACTGATATTGAAGCTATATTTGTTTTGCAAAAGAGAGCCGTACGGGCGATTTAAAACCTAAATTGTAAAGAGTCCCTCAGAATAAAATTTAAAGAAATAAACATATTAACTTTTGCATCGCAATATATTTATGAGAATGTAATGTATGTGCATAAAAACATAAATAGCTTTAATAAGAATAAGGATGTGCATACTTTAAATACTAGGAACAAACATAAGCTTGTAATGCCAGTTACTAGACTCCACAGAATCAGTAATTCATTTATGGGGCAATGTATACGCTTTTACAACAAAATCCCAGAACATATTCAAAGTTTGTCAATAAACAAATTTAAAAGTTTTATTAAAGAAAAACTGTACAGGAAGGGTTATTATAATATCAAGGAATACATGAATGAAAATAACCCCTGGGAATAGGGTGATCGCCACCATGCTGGTTCTATGAAAATATCATTTAAAAATTGTATAAACAGTGAAATTATGTTTAAAAAAAAGTCCCGCTGGGTTTCTTGCTGGTTCTTCCTAGGACTGAGGTATTTTCCGAACCAGTGGTAAATAAAAAATGACTTTCAATAAGTATTACGTAATAATCAATATTGAATAAAAAAATATTCTATTCTATTCTATTCTACGCCTGTCACCCAGAGGGATAGGCAGAGACTATGGACTTCCATTTGGCACGATCCTGACAGACCTCTCTTGCTTCCTCCACATCCATATACCTACGCATACACGCTCGTCGGTTAAAGGTACTCTTGATTTGGCCCATTTTCAATATATCGCCAATTTGGTCGATAAACTTTCGCCTATGGCGACCCTTCCCAACTCTGCCGTTCACCTCTGCAACAAAAATTTGCTTTTTCACTCTTTCCTCATTCATTCTTTCTACATGACCAAACCACCGAAGCATTCCTTTCTTAATCCTGGTCACAACATCATCTTGCAAACCACACTCTTCTCTTATTAAACAATTTCTCACTCTGTCCTTCAGATTCATCCCTAACATACTCCTTAATGACCGCATTTCTACAGCATTTATTCTACTCTCGTGCTTCTTCTGCCACACCCAACTTTTACTACCATACATTAAAGTAGGCACTAACACAGCATTGTGAATTGCCATACATGCCTTTTTGGACACATTCTGACTTTTCACAATAGAGTGTAGAGCCCCATTCAGTCTATTTCCTGCATTCACTCGTCGTTCTATATCCTTATCATATCTACCATCCTTGCTAAACACACATCCCAAATACACAAACTCATCAACTTGCTCTACCAACTTCCCTTCTATTCTTATTTCACATATCGTTTTGCTTTCTTCTCTTTCAAAAACCATAACTTTCGTCTTACTTGTGTTCACTTTCATTCCCTTTTCTTTTAATGTCCTGTTCATTAATGTAACCATCATTTGCAACTCAGCTGCCGAAGACGCAAGTATGACTTGATCATCGGCGTACAAAAGGCATTTGACGGTTTACTCACCCATTCTTAACCCGCATTCTTCTACTTTCAAATTTTCCAAACAACTGTCCATAAATAGGTTGAACAGCCACGGGGAAGCCACACAGCCCTGTCTGACACCTTTATGGATGCCAAACCAGTCCGAGTAGGCCCCGTTGATCCTGACACAGGCACTAGAATACCTATATAGAGACTTATATGCCTGTATCAGACCAGCGCTCAACCCAAATGTGGTCAGTGTTTGCCATAACACGTTTCTGTCCACTTTGTCATAAGCCTTCTCCAAGTCTATGAACGCACAAAAAACTCTTTGGTTTTTGGCCAAAAACTTCTCCGCGATCATGCGCATGGAAAAGACCTGATCCGTACATCCCATTCCTTTTCTAAATCCCGCTTGCACATCCCAAATTTTTCCATCAGTTTCTTTCATAACTCTTTCAATTAGCACCTTAGCATACAGTTTACCCACAATGCTAAGCAAGCTGATACCACGGTAGTTTTTACAGTCCTGCTGCGACCCCCTTCCTTTATATATTGGGACTATAACGGCTTTGCACCAGTCTTCCGGTACCCGCTTCAGTTCCCAACATAAATTAAACAAGGTGTACAGCAGGCCTGCAACCACGCCCTCTCCAGCCCTTAGCATTTCTAGTGATACTCTATCATATCCGGCTGCCTTACCTGCTTTCATGCTTTTCATTGCTTTCATTATTTCATCTACACTTATCTCCCTACCTCTCTCCACTTCTTTTGGAATTACTATTTCACTTACTTCAGACGACTCTTCACTCTTAAACAAGCTTTCAAAGTATTCCTTCCATCTCTTTAAATTCGAAACTTCATCATTCAGCATGCAGCCATTCTCGTCTCGTATAGCATTCATTCTAGGCTGTTTTGAATTTCCCCTGGCAGTTCTTACGAGCTTCCAGAACATTTTAAATTTTTGCCTGGAAGTTATCAGATATTCTTTTATCATTCTTATCTATCCTTTCTTGCTTTTTCCTTTCAACAACTTCTTTTACTCTCCTATTTATACGTCTAAAGTCTGCCTTTTTTCTTTCTATCTCATCATTCATACCGCCAGAATTACCAGCTTTGGTTGCTAGTAAATCTAGCCATGCCCTCTTCTATGCTTCAACTTCCATCCGTACCTCATCATCCCACCACAACGTATTACTTTTCCTTTCATTCGTTCTCTTACTTACACCACATACTTCGGTGGCTGTATCTAACATGGTAATGGATTTTTTTATAGAATAAGGGTAACAAACGAGCACACAGTCTCCTGATGGTAAGTGGTTGCTGTGGCTCATAGACATCTACATCTATCTTCGATTACGGATCAAAATGCAGATGCGTTGTCACCCGTGAGGACTAAGAGAGAATGCCTCTTTTCCAGTAAAAAGGGTTCCCGGTTCTCTACACTCAACATACGATACACAGCAGCATTAACCTGCTATTTTACGCTGGTATTCTGTAAGAGCGTGGTCCTTTTCCAGTCGAGCCGACCCATTCGTGCTACAACTATACTATTAATGTAGCTGCAACATGGCTTTACCATTTGGTATACGCGCCAATATTGGAATCAAATAAAAATGGGGGCGAAATTCTTCGCGACTAAAACTGATCGGTACAAGTGAAGCAATGAGACCAAGGCAACTGCTGTCACGCTATCCGTGAATTTTTACAACATCAGGGGACTTCATTCCAATCTTAACGCTTTTCACTTCCATCTGGAGACGACGAAGCCGGCCTTGCTCTTTTTTACCGAAACTCAGGTGTCCTTTCCGTTTAACTCTCCGTATCTCTCCTACTCGGGGTACAAATTAAAATACTCCTTTGTGCTCCGGACTAGAGTTAACGTGTATGTAGGAAAGGACATCTGTTTTTGACGCCTCGGCAGTCTTGAAGATATAGACCTGTCCATTCTATGGCTGCGCGTAGACAGCGATGACCATCTCCGTGTCTACGAGTGCTTCTATAGATCCCATAGCGGTAATGCCGAAACAGACCGTCTCATCGACGGCTACAGATTCCTTGCTACAGCAGATCCCATCCACATAGATTGTGATCCTTGGCGACTTTAACGTCCACCACGCCGAATGGCCCGGTTGACGTTCAACCGATCATGTGGGGAGATCTGTTTATGACTTTGCCTTGGCATATGGTCTTACACAGCTGGTTATTTCGCCTATGCGGATTCCAGATGTGGAGAATCATGCAACTTCCCCTGCCCAGGGGACTTCACTCGAATCTAAACGCCGTCCACTACCATCTTGAGACGGCAAAGCCGGCCTTGCTCTTTCTCACCGAGGCGCAGATGTCCTCTCCGGCTGATACTTCGTATCTCTCCTGCGCAGGGTACAAATTGGAGCACTCCTTTGTGTCTCGGGCTGGAGTTTGCGTGTATTTCAGAGAGGACATCTGTTTTTGACGCGTCAGCAGTCTTGAAGGTTCGGACCTGTCCATCCTTTGGCTACGCGTGGACAGCGACGACCATCTGCGTGTTCCTCTGTGGGTGCCTCTCTATAGAGGAGGAGGAGGAGGAGAGTCCTATGGCGGTAATTCCAAAACAGACCGACTCATCGACCACGTCCAAATGGCTACAGATTCTTTGCTACAAAAGGTCTCATCCGCAGAGATCGTGATCCTTGGCGATTTTAACGCCCACCACGCCGAATGGCTCGGTTCACGTTTAACCGATCATACGGGGAGATCTGTTCATGACTTTGCCTTGGCATATAGTTTGAGACAATTGGTTACTTCGCCTACGCGGATTCCAGATGTGAAGGATCATACACCTTCCCTATTGGACCTTCTGCTGACCTCTCATCCAGATGGATATGAGGTTTCTATCGACGCTCCTTTAGGCTCGTCGGATTGTCTTGTCTGAAATGTGGTGGCCTCTCACACTAACGTCGCGGTTGCATTCTGCAGGCTGCCGCCGTGTTTGGCACTATAGGTCGGCCGAATGGGATAGGATGCGGTCTTTTTTTGCATCCTAACGCTGGAAGATCCCAGCGTTGTTGCTGATTTTATTGCTGATGTGTTACTTCAGGGTATGAAACTTTTTATTCCATCCTCTGTGGTGCCCATCGGAGGCAAATCCCAGCCATGGTTTGGTCGCTCCTGTATAATAAGCATCATGCTATAAGCAGAAGTGCTACCGGGCCTGGGCCGGCGCATCAACGTCTCGGGATGTAAAACACCAGCGCTCTTAAAAATAAATATAATTTCGCCTCCAGGTCCTTCAAATAGTCATTGCCAAGGCAAGGTCTGAGCACATCGGCAGACTTGTCGAGAAGCTAGTTCACCTTGCTTTGGGAATCCGTGCATTCTGGTCTTCTAGACGAAAACGTAGGGAACAGCTGGTTTATTATATATACATTCTAGATCAATGTGCACAAGTTAAATGAAAAATCTTAAATCCCAAGTCCGTAATCTACGACTTGCAGTTTTACTGCATACAATTTAAAACGTAACTTGCAACGAGAGAAATGCATAAACATTTGTCACCCGCGTCGGGCTGGCAGCGCCCAGTTGTTTTACAAACAATTTATGAGCGAACTTTATTGTAGATATGTACAGCGCTTGTTTTTTAAATAATACTTTCATAATAAATCCTCGTTCATTAGCCTGAGTGGTCTGTTCCACTGCTGGCTTATTCCATGGTGTAGATAAATTTGCAGCTGTTCTAACGTCATCGTGTTGTGGCTGTGTAAGAATATCCACTATCCCGTGGAACGTAAGATATGATAGAGGAATACAAATCAGGGGATGGGCTACAGCGTCTTCCTAATAACTACTAAAAATAAAAACTGCTCTTGTCAACCCAACTGCACAGCGTGGCAAATATGGCAGATATCAACCTAAGAGGCAATATTTAGGGGAGTTGCTGTCATAGTACATACTGTAACGGTAAGAGTCGCAATTTTGCTTTGGTGATGATGATGAAACGACAGCTCGTAGCTTTGCTTGTCAGGCAAACTCATGTTTGCACGTTCCCCGTTATCAATCATTTCATGTTTTAATTCCTACAACGATAGATGGCTTTGTCCATTTGTAGACAACAACGGGGTAGTGAAGAAGACGAAGAAGATATACAATTGTATATCTATATATTTATTATATATTTTTATTTCAATATATTTTTTTTTAATATAATAAGGGTGACAAACGAGCACACATTCAATTAATTTTTGCTGTGGTCCATGACATCTATATCTATCCTCAATTGTTGGAACGGTTTGAATTTTCGTATATTTTGCGGGTTGATGCAACTATTTTCATATTATAACTTTTGTATTACAATAAGGCCGGCAACGCACTTGCAATTCATGTGGTGTTGCAGTTGTTCATCAATGGCGGCGGTAGTCACTTACCTTCAGGTTAGCCCCACCATTGGCCTTCTGTTATCTAATAAAAGCCCTGTCTTACCGTTAATTTTAAATTGTAGCTATTAGAAGATAGCCCAACGGGTCAGTTAGCTGAAGTGTTATTAAGCTGGATACGTTGCTCTAAAAGCCGACAACCGATGGGGAAGAAAGGTTTTAGAGTCACCCTCATACCCCATTGCGAAGATAAGCATGAACCCATCTAAAAGGAGTGACGACGTAATAAATACGCAGGAAGTCGATAGATGCAGGTGGCATGCGTGTTTTGTGGTATTCCTTAGAGGAAGCCTATATTTAGAAGTAGACTTGTGAAAGGCCATAATGATGAGAATCGTCATTATAATATGATGGACGTCATTAACAGTATAATCTTATATAACAAAAATTTACATAAAGACTCGTGTTTGTCACCCAGAGACTACGGACTTCCATTTGGCATGATCCTGACACACATCTCTCGTCTCCTTTATATTATCAAAATACCTACGCATACATGCTCATCGGTTAAGGGTACTCTTAATATGGCCCATCTTCAATATATTGCCAATTTGGTCGATAAACTTTCATCTACGACGTCCATTACTGACTCTGTTGTTCATATCCGCAACATAAATTTACTTTGTAACTCTTTCCTTATTCATTCTTTCTTCATGAACGAAGAAGTACGTAACAGCTCAAAATAAATCAACTACAAAAATCCGTATTCAGTCTACACCGATGGTTAAAGTTTTATTACAAAAATAGTGCATTGGAATTTTCAATACTATCGTCCATTTGGAGCCAGTTTTTTGCCAACATATCATTGATATGCAAAAGAATGCTGTTTTTTTTGCATATCAATGATATGTTGCAAACTGGTAACAGTTATCGCTATTCATACTTATACACACGGCGTGCCAATATTTCTCGGGAAAAAGTCGCCGAGTACCAGGACAAACTTGTATCTGAAGCTGAGTCTTTGCTGAACAAAGTCTCAGATTGGGGGCGATTAAATCAAGTCCAGTTCAATCCCCAAAAGACACAAGTTTGCTCGTTTACCGCTAAAAAAAACCCTTTTTCGTATCTCCTCAGTTTTAAGGCACCCCCTTTGCTGCCTCAGCTAGCATCGGAATCCTCGGCATCGACATATCGAATATTGTGCAGTTTCGCGGTCACTTGGAAGGGAAGGCCAAATGGGCCTCTAAAAAGCTTGGCGTGCTCAGCAGTGCAAGACAGTATTTCGTACCGGCACATCGCTTACAACTTTACAAAGCTCAAGTTTGGCCTCATATATTAGTAGTATAGTTGTAGCACGAATGGATCGGCTCGACCGGAGAAGGACCACGCTCACACAGAACTTTTTTTGGAAAAGAGACTTTTACTGGAAAAGATGCATTCCATCTTAGTCCTGACGGGTAACGATGAATCTGCATTTTGATTCGCTAACGAGGATAGATGTAGATGTCTATGGGCCACAGCAACCACTTACCATCAGGTGGACTGTGTGCTCGATTGTCATCCTACATATATATATATATATATATATATATATATATATATATATATATATATATATATATATATGTAGGATATATATATATATATATATATATATATATATAAGGTATACGGTACTTCAAAAAAATAATATTTTAAAATTTTAGCCTGTCTGTTTGTTCTGGCTAATCTCCGAAATGGCTGGGCCGATTTTGACGCGACTTTCTTTGGCGGTTTTTTTCCAAGTAATTTAGTTAAATTTTGAAGGCAAGACGCGTGTACTCGACTATTAAATTTGGAAAACACCTTGTAAAATTACAAGCTATATTTCATACTCTGTTTTATAAATCCAACAATTTGTGTTGTTGATTTTCTTTGTTGTCCACTTTTGGTGAACGTGTGCAAGTAAATTCATCGCCGTAAGCCTGTAAATATCCTGTTTTGTGGAAGTTTCAAACATAAAAGCACATAGAATTTAAGTGTATATTTTTAACCCAAAAAAAAAATGTACCATGTTTTATGCAAATTTTTTTTTTTATAGGATAAGGTTGACAAACGAGCACACAGTCCACCTGATGGTAAGTGGTTCCTGCGGCCCATAGACATCTCCATCTATCCTCAATTAAAAATCAAAATGTAGATACGTTGTCACCCGTGAGGACTAAGATGGAAAGCCTCATTCCCAGTAAAAAGGGCCTCCGGTCACCTGCACTCACCAAGCGAAACGCAGAGGTAAACCTCTACTTCACGCTGGTATTCTGTGAGGTCGTGGTACCACCCCGGTTCGAGCCGGCCCATCCGTGCGACAGCAAAAGCTGCCACCTGGCTCTACCACTGTTTAAAAGGTTCGCTAGTAAATTAAATAGTCGAACGCACATGCTGTAACTGTTTCTAGCAAAACAAGTTGTGGCTGCCTGGGGCACAGATAACTTCCACGGGTACCTTCTTGTACCACCAGGATCATTAAGTTGTTTATTTCAAAAATACAATCATTGTAAACTATCATAAATCCGAACCTACATGTTTGGATTTATAATAGTGTTGTGTGTTCCGGCCTGAGTGATTGAGTGTACTCAATCACTCAGGCCACAGCAGTGCAGGCAATTGAAAAAGGTTGGTAACTACCCACACAGAATTTTAGGCAGAAATGGAGTCCTACCTTTGAGTACCTGATAACAGTACGATAGGAATAAAAAGATTTATTGTATTTTGACTGACTTTATTTAATTTGTATACTTATAAAATGCATCCGAATTTGTGTGTGAAAAACTTAAAAAATCAAAACGTCATAAAATATTGAAATTTCACTAAACTTAGATGTTTTATGTCAATTTATAATGTGGAAGAATGATTAAAACATTGTATAGGACGTATTTTTAAGAAAGCTAAAGGTAGAGTGCATTGCCAACTATTGCAACTATAAATAAAGAAGTTTGTCCATGCTTTTACCGTTCTATTAGAAGTTATGCTACTCGTACGTACAACATGAACATAAGTAATGAGCGAATGCATGCAAAATGCAAAACGTATTCAAGGTATTTTAAGAGAACTCTATGCAGCACTACTTAGTGCCATTATCTAGAAAACTATCTAGAAAGTAATATAGAATAGATTTTTATAAATTAAATTATAAGGATACTTTATTCAAAGTAATTTAATGTGCTTTTACTACTGGTTTGTAAAACTGCTGTCTTGGGAAGAACCTGACTTTTTTTAAATAATCATTAATGGTACGTATTTAATTGTACATTACATTATGCTGCAGAATTAAATATAAAATCATTAAGAAATAGCATGGCAGTGATCATCTAATTCCAAGGCTCAATCATGTTTTAATATTATAATAACCTTAGAACTCAGCTTCTTTTCAATTAAAGTTTTAAACTGTTAGAAGTTATAGCCGGCATATTTTCTGGTACTTAATTGTTACAGCGATAATTGATTAATTTGAGAATTACTGACTCTTTGGGAGTCGAGTGCTTAAATATTGTCCCTTTTGAAAATAAATAACATGGTTAATTTTTTTCTCCTTATTCGTTAAGACATAATACTTTATATTACTAAATAATTAAAAAAGTTTTAATTACAGAGAAACCAAATAAGAGTAATATCGAATTTCACAGTCTGGGGGGATAGGGACACAAAAATAGGTCTCCCCCATTGCTTTCTTCATATGGGAGATTTTTATGTTTTTCGCAATATTTATTTTAATATACTTTCATATTGTATATACTTTCACATGCATTTAGTAAAAAGCTGTTATTTTAACATTATTAGGAACAGACACTTTAATTTTATTTCTTTGTATAAATTATTAATTTATTAACCGTTATAAACTTAACGGTTGCGCATCACAGCATCATCGTTGATTTTTATCATTTTGAATTATTATTAGAATAGAATAGAATAATTTTTTATTTAATATTGATTATTACATAATGCTTATTGAAAGTAATTTTATTTACCACTGGTTCGGAAAATACCTCTGTCCTGGGAAGAACCAGCAACAAACCCAGCGGGAATTTTTTTCAAACATATTTAACATTGACAATAATTTCGTTTATACAATTTTTAATGAGTTTTCATAGAACCAGCATGATAAGAAAGATGTTGCTGCATATCTCCTGTTTCAATTTCACTCTGTCGCCTCTTAGGACACCTGCGAGATGATATGGGGTTCTGGATACTCTTTATCCGCCACTACACGATCCAAAAAACAAATAATCAATAGAAAATTCTAAGAACTTTTCACTGAGTAAAACTTTCAAATGTGAAAGCGTCAAGGGTCTATATTTGTAAAATAAGAATTTTCTCAATAACGTAACCGCATAAAATGTTTGTTAAATAACTAATGCATTGAATATTTTTGAATATCGGATACTTCGGAGGTGAAGGAAAATAGAAAACGTAATGTTCTATAAAAGAGGAGGCAAATGATTTATAAATGAGAAGGCCAACGTACATGCTCACCTGATTGTAAGTAACCACCGACGACCATGAACAAATGCAAAACCAGGGGACTTGCAGGAACATTGCTTTTTTTATAGAAGAGGGGGCAAACGAGCATGTGGCTCACCAGATGGTAAGTGACTACCGCCTCCCATGAACAACCGCAACACCAGGGAATTGCAGATGCGTTGCCGGCCTTTTAAAAAGGAGTAGGCTCTTTTCTTGAAGGTCTCTAAGTCGTATCGGTCTGGAAAAATCGCTGTAAACTATTCCACAAGGAAGTTGTGCGAGGAAGAAAACATCTTCTAAATCGCACAGTGGTGGACCGCCTATCATCTAGATGGCGTGGATGGTATCGGGAGTTCTGCCGCGATGTCCGATCGTGAAATTTGGCGGCTGGGATTAATCCGAACAATTCCTCAGAGCACTCCACGTGGTAAATGCGAAAGAAAATGCAAAGAGATGCAACATCTCTTCGCAGCGCCAATGAGTCGAGCCGATCGGAAAAGACTCGGTCGTCGACGATTCGAGCCGCTCTGTGCTGGATGCGGTCAAGTTGAAGGAGCTGGCACTGGGGAGCCCCGGCCCAGAGATGAGAACAGTATTCCATGTGAGGCCTAACCTGCGCCTTGTAAAGTTGCAGGCGTTGTGCCGGCATGAAATACTGTCCCGCTCTGCTGAGCACGCCAAGCTTTTTAGAGGCCAATTTGGCCTTCTCTTCCAAGTGACCGATACTGGCTGAGGCAAGAAGGGGAGTACCTTGCAACTGAGGAGATACGACAAAGGGGTTCTTTTTAGCGGTAAACGCGCAACCTTGTGTCTGCTGGCAGCCTTTTAAAAAAGAGTAGGATCTTTTTTTGGGTTTTCATGTGCACGTAATTGAATAAAGTAACTGAGATTTAAATGGACGTTTATCTGCTCCCAAATCCACAACATTAGCGGGCGAACGCAGCAAGCAATTTTTAATAAACTTTAAAACACCTTACTGTTTTATTTCACAAAACATCACGCATGCCCATTAATGAAACAATATTAAGAATTACTATATAAATTAGAAGTAATATGTTATAGTTACATGAATATTTATTTAGTTATTGCTTTATAAGGAAAAACACACAATAAAATAATTTTCTTACAATAGGGCATTCATTAAAAAGCAAAATATTATAAGTTTGTTGACGATAAGTTCTGCTTTATCTCAAACTCTACTGTGTTAATAATTACATTAAACTTTTCAACAGTCATCACTAAGTTTTATTAGCTTAGTTATTAAGCTGATTCTAATTTATGTCTAAATTATTCAGTGGAATAATATAACTTTAAAAGTTTATTTATTTTATTACTCTTTAAGTCCATTATTACTACAGACTAAGTCTACAGATTCTTCAGCCTTTTAAATCCATTAATTAGCACGATATATTACTTAACGAGAACACTGCACCGGTACGATTTACGGATTTTTAAAAAAAGGAGACGGTACTCAATTCGATTGTATGTTTTTTTTATGTTTGTTACATCATAACTTTTTACTGGGTGAACCAATTTCGATGAATCTTTTTTTTTATTTGAAAGCTCGTAGGTTTCGTGTGGTCCCATATGAATTTGATTAATGTCAGACAAATAGATTTTGAGTTATTTTTAATAACTTACATTGAAGTCGGCTGTACGAAATATTTAATTTTAAATTATGATTTTTAATCGAGTATAGCTGTATGAGCGAGAGCAAGTGAATTGAGTTCTCGTTTGTCACCCTTATTCCTTAAAAAAATTATATAATAATAATATAGTTTTAAAGTTATTTCGTTTCTCGTTTGTAGATTATCTTCTTAACCCGAATTGAGAGAGACGCAATTGCAGCTGTCTTTTTAATAATTTTAATAAGGATCGATTCGGTAATATATGTATGTATTTACTCGATAAGTCTTTCAAATCCGTACTAAGCTTAGTATCTCGTATTGGGGTACTGAATAATTTAAAATTAATAATTTTGTACAGCCGACTTCAATATAAGTTATTAAGATTTACTCAAAAACTATTGGCCTGACCTTGATCAATTCATATGGGACCACACGAGAAGTACCAGCATTCAAATAAAAAAATAATCATTGAAATCTGTTCACCCAGTAAAAATTACGAGGTAACACACATAAAAAAATACAGTCGAATTGAGTACCGTCTCCTTTTTGGAGATCGGCAGAAAAGTCTGCTTTGCCTTTATAAAGGATTTTAGATACTATAAGGTTAAGGTTTAAACGTTATTTTTATAAACGTATCTATACAAATTGTAAACACTTACATTAAGTTGTTAGGGAATGCTGTCCTTATCCAAATTTAATGTGTGTAGTAACCGGCTAGAACTAGGTGTAACCGCACTTCGGCTATTAACCGTAACATATATTTTATAATATAATAAAATACATAATTCAGCTAAAGAGATATATATGTATATATAATCCCATCACACATCTTTTACGACATGCTAGGCAAGTGACACAGCTGGGACATTATTTTTTCCTATAAGTTCCACATAACCGCAGGACTTGGGTAAATTAATTCTCTTAAACACCATTATACATGATTTAATTATTTAAAATTAATTGACATTGAAATAAAATTTACAAATAAATAAATAGAATCAATCAACCCTAGCTTTCAAAACGTTAATAAGAAAATATTAAAGGCGTCACCAGCAGGCAGATATTTAAAAGGATTTTCTACGCGTGACGTAGACGCTCAGCTCCGACTAGAGATTACAGTGTGAAATGTCTGAAAGGTTTATAAACTGAAATACTTTTGACCGCTACTTTTATTTAATACAGTTGATTATAACTAAATTAAAAAAATATCGCTCAAATTATTCCTTATTACGTTTTATAATAAAAGTGTAACCCTGTCCTACTGTTAGTGTAACCCTCCCACCGTCTGCAGTAATAATATTAATTTGTTTATTTTTTAATTTCAAAAAACAAATACTTAGAATTTGAATTATACAATTTAATATTTAAGGTTTCAAACATGAAAGAGAAATCGAAGTCAATAAAAACGAACTTATAATACGTTATATTACGGAGATCATTGATTGTTATAAAGAGTACTCAATATGCAGTTCTTTTATTTGGTTGATGTGAGTTGTGTTTATTTTTGTAACAATTCTCTAAAGTGTTTGTTGAAAGATACTTTATCCTAATGGCAATGGAATACATTACCCTGATTTACCATTTGGGTTTAGTGGGACGGGGCAGGTGAGTATGCATGGTGTTAAAATAATTATGTTTGTGTCACGAATAGATCGGGTCGACCGGGGAAGAACCACACTCTCACAATTTGCCAGCGTAAATAGCAGCTTTATACTGCTATATTTCGTATGGTGAATATAGAGAACCGGAACCGCATTTTACTGGAAACGAGGCATTCCATCTTAGTCCTCACTGGTGACAACGCATCTGCATTTTGATTCTTAATTGAGGATAGATGTAGATGTCTATTGGCCATAACATCCACTTACCATCAGGTGCTCTGTGTGCTCGTTTGTTACCCTTATAAAATAAACTGAAAGTGAATACAGCGAAAAGAAGCAGAAGATGAATATTTCTTAATAAATGAAATCACTGTGAGGTATCAATGCGTGTTTAAATAGATGGTTAAATGAGGGTTAAAAGGAGGAAAAAAAAAAGATGAATATTTTTTAATAAACTAAATCTGTTTATTTCTGTATTCTGTGAATATATGTAGAGCGAAAGTACTAAAAATAGTAATACTAAGTACCAGCTTTTCAAACAATAACCCTCACAAGTACTTTATTTGCAACCGTGCAAGTCACAGAGTGAAATAAGTTGCCAGAGAATAATAAGTAGTCTCAGCCCAAAATGTGAACCAATTCAAAAAGAGACTAGATTATCATTTTCTGAACTGCAAAAGGAGTACCTAGTACGCACTAACAGGACACAGGCATTATCAGTTGTCTCAACTGCTTGTCTGCTAATATATGATAATAAAACGGTCCCTGGAAATGTGGACAAATTATAAATACTGTAATGTAATCAGAATCGAATTCGATGGCAATTAGTTCTAGAAATTAAATAAACAGTTACAATTAACATTTATGTAACAAATAATTATATTCTTACCTTGTCGTGTCTTACTGATGCTTCTGAAATGCTCTGTAGGGTTGATATCAGTCCCACGCAAAACACGATAGTGTTTTTATACACATATATTTTTTAAATCACACCATTAATTAAAAGCTGAAGGTAGAGTACCTTCGTACCTACATGGGTTTAAATATGAAATGAGTACATCAAACACCTCAGTTCCCCCGTGAACATGGGTTCTCCAACGCACTTGAAACGTCGGGAATTTAAATGCGATAAAATCCATGGCAGTAGTTTTATTTTACATAGTTTTATCTTTTCTTATTAATTGGTTTTCTTATTTGCTGAAACTGCATAAGTTCATTATGACTTTTATGTCTGTGTTTAGCTAATTGCAAGCACTGTTGGATATTAAAATAATGACCAAATTCACCTCTCATTAACTTATAACAATATAATAAAACTTGTAACTCGATATCTGCCTCAACTGTGAACCGATTTTAATGGTTCCTTTCCTAGACTTTTATTAAGTAAGCACTTCAAGGATGTTACCAGTTGAAGAAAAAATTCTACCCCCAATGGTCGATAAATAAGGCATGAAATTTTTAATGTAATCATTTTAATGTACTAGACGACATTCGAGCTTGTGACGTTCTTTAATTCACATGAAGAAGTAATATAATTAGAAGTTTTATACAAATTAAAAGCAAATTTCAAAGGAGAAGGAATAAAATATTTTGAACACAATGTATGACATAAAATTACGAGGTTTTAGTACCACTGTACACAAAGCCTCTGCACTGAACTGTGAAGCTATTATGTTAAAATAATATTATCTATTTAGTTACTCATATTTTTTACTCATAGGTTTTACTTTTTATTAAATGTAATTTTTTTCAAAGTCTTTTCCTGGATACAGATTTTTTTTCAAAGAACAAGTGTGAAAAAACAAGCACACAGTCTATCTAATGGTAAGTGAATGATGTGGCCATAGACATCTTCATTTATCCTAAATTAAGAATCAAATTTCAAGTGCGTTATCACCCTTGAGCAATACGATAGAATGTTTTGTGTCCAGTAAAAAGGGTCTCCGGTTTTCTACATTTACCATACGTAACACAGTAGTATTAAGCTGCTGTAAATATAGTATATATATAGTATTTCATAACAGTATTCTGTGATAGCGTGTCCCTATCACGGTCTAGCCATAATATAGCTTCATTTTACCAAGAATGCGCAGATTGATATGCTATATACACACACACATATATATATATATATATATATATATATATATATATATATATATATATATATATATATATATATATTTCTACATTTACCAGGCTGAATATATATGGTACAGTAAATTAGAGCTTATTTTTATTTTAAAATCTTTTTGTCTGATACAAATCAGTTAACTATAAGGTGATTATGTAATTAAGCTATTAATTGATCGTATTTTTAATTTTAAAACATCTGAAACTGCTGTGAAACACCGTTCATGAAGTTACACCAAAACGTGAACCAGTTTTTATATGAATAAAATAAATATGCTGAAGAAACGTCGCAACATATGGCACGCTTTTATTATTTGATTATATATTATTATTACATTTTTCTTTGGTAAACACTTCAGACGATTTAATTTAAATAATTGCTCTTTAGTAAAAACATTCATTAATAGTTGTTATCACTAGTTAGTGCACTCATTGCTGTATTTCAGTACACAGGGTAATAAATCGGGTATAATGCCAGTAACATGGCGTCTAAGGCCTTCTATGCTTTAAATTGGTTACTGTGGACTACAGAAACCATTTTTCACGAGGTAGTCTGTTAAAGTATGACAACTCTTCTGTAAGAAAAATGCTTCACAATTTTATAGTTGTCTGTGTAAACAACAATATCGATATCGTTATTTTTCCATCACGTCACTATTACACAATTGAGTTTTCGTTCTCTGTTCACCGTCACGTTCGCAACGAAGACGAGTCGTTGTAATTAAGAGGGTATCCACAACGGAGACACTTTCAAAATTGCTAGCTATCAATTCCCTCTTACACCTCCATTTGATGGAAAAATTGCTCAAAAAGGGATAATATCCATTATCAGCTCTTATGAGACGGAATCTAATAACCGAGATATAACGAATCTATACACATATAAATAAAATAGAAGTGTATGTCTGTCATATCGAAATAACTGACTTATGGAACTTAACTTTGTGTATTAGGCTCACGGAATAATTTGTAGCATACAAATTGAGACATGAACAACCATTTTTTTTTTGTCTGTCTGTTTGAACTAATCTTCGTAATGGTTGAACTGATTGTGATAAAACTTCTTAAACAAGTAGAGAACAATACCTGGAGTGATTTTATTTATATTTATTTGGGAATTTCCTAAAATAAAAGGTTTTCAATGATTATCTCATAAGCGATAGGAAGTATTTTTTTTTCAAACAAAACTTTTTTGCAAACAGACTCTTACACTATAGCTCCTATCTTAAAAAGTTCTGATGCAAAATCTATATTAACATATTTTTTTTTTACTTTAAATACCATCTATGAATGCACTAAATGACAAGGTGATAAGACTTTTTTGTGTCAAACTAATAGCCCTTTAATTTTTTAAACATTTTCTCGTATAGCTTTTTTTCGAGATAATAGCAAAAAAACTCACATATTTAAGTTGTTTTTCGATAGTTGAACTAGTTGCTTTCCCAAATATCACAATAAATCAGCAGTTTTTTTATAGGATAGGGTGACAAACCAGCACACAGTCCACCTGATGGTAAGTGGTTGCTGTGGCCCATAGACATCTACATCTATCTTCGTTTGCGAATCAAAATCCAGATACGTTGTCACCCGTGAGGACTAAGATGGAATACCTCGTTTCCAGTAAAAAGGTTCTCCGGTTCTCTACACTCACCATACAAAACACAGCGGAGTCAAGCTGCCATTTTACGCTGGTATTCTGTGAGAGCGTGGTCCTTCCCCGGTCGAGCAGACCCATTCGTGCTACAACTATACTACTAATATAGCCGCAGCGTGGCTCTACCACGTAATAGAAAAACTTTTTTGCAAACAGACTCTTACACTTTAGCCTCTATCTCAAAAAGTTGTGATGCAAAATCCATCTTAACATATTTTTTTACCTTAAATACCACCTATGAGTGCACTAAATGAAAAGTTCATAAGACCTTCTATGTCAAATATATATCTTTTTTTTAAACATTTACCCATATCGCTATTTTTTTGAGATAATAGCAAAACAAAAACAGATTTTTAAGTGGTTTTTCGATAATTGAACTAGTTACTTTCCCAAAGATCACAATAAATCAGCAGTATTTTTTTCTTTGAGTTCTACGCGGACAATGTCAGGGTTAAAAGCTAGTTTAGTAATAAAGGTTAATAACGGTTTTCCGCCAGAATGTAACGTATAATAATTTGAAGTTTAAATTTATAAAAATTAGTTTCATTCAATGTGTAGTATTCGTGTAAATATAGGAAATTAATAGTCATCATTATCAGCACCATTTCGTACAGTTAAATATGAAATGCTCCTCACAGATACCCTACAATTGTCCGGTGAAAAATGTTTGGGGGAGAGAATCACTAAGCAAAATAAGAAAGCAACTGCATTATATTTTTCCTTTAGATATTTTGTTTTAGGTTGAAATAAGAGTAGTATATTAAATAATTCTGCTTAATATAATAGATGAGGGATACATGTACATATTACTGCCAAACCAAACGCCAGATGTCAAAACGAAGTTGACTCCGATTCCCTAAAGTTACACAATCACACTGCTTTTCAAAAGTCTACGAAGCACGGTCCTGAGAGAGATATCTGCATCAATCAACCCGCAACTTAATAAAGTCGTAAATGTAATAGAATAATAATATCTGATTTATATTCTAAAATATTAGCGTTTTGTTACTTTTGGATATATTAATAATTGCTCAACTCCACTGCAGTTACCATTATAGTCAACTAAATTCCACTGCTGAATAAAGACCTCCCCATAAATTGCCTCTTAGGGGATATTCACCATAGTTGCCAAGCTTGGCAAGCGGGTTGGCAATCGCAGTTTTTTTATTAATTGTCATTAGACGCTGCCGTCCATTTCCTGTTTTGTTTGTCTCTGTCGGCTTCTACGATTACCAGCGTAAAATAGCAGCTTCATGCTGCTGTGTTGCGTATGGTGAGTGTAGAGAACCGGAGACCCTATTTACTAGAAAAGAGGCATTCTATCTTAGTCCTCACGGCCGACAACGCATCTGCATTTTGATTCGCAAACAAAGAGATCTAGATGTCTATGGGTCACAGCAACCACTTACTATCAGGTGGACTGTGTGCTCGTTTGTTACCCTATTCTATAAAAAAAACGACACCCACGCGATGATACGGGGTAGAGGATATTCTTACACCGCCAATAGCCAGCCCAAAACGGTCTAAGTATTGGTGGTTGTACTTTTGGATATACTATTAAATGCAAAATAAATTCACAATTACATAAAATGTATCTATATTTTTCAAATAAATATAAATGTACTCGTATATGCTCATATTTTTTTTAAACTGCGCATATATTAATAATTTTTTATAGAATAAGAATGACAAACGAGCACACAGTCCACCTAATGGTAAGTAGATGATGTGGCCTATATACATCTACATCTATTACCTATCCCCGATTAAGAATCAAAATGCAGATGCGTTGCCACCCCTGAGGACTAAGACGGAATACCTCGTTTCCAGTAAAAAGGATCTCCGGTTCTTTACAATCGCCTTAAAAAATACAGCAGCATTGAGCTGCTATTTCACGCTGGTATTCTGTGAGAGCGTGGTTCTTCCCCGGTCAAGCAGGCCCATTCATGCTACAATTATACTTATTATATATAGCTGCAGCATGACTCTACCATACTCATAAATTGTAAGTTAGTTAACCATTAATCATTTGTGATTACTTTCTTATAAATCAAAAAGTATGTTCTTTGTATTACCAGTATATGACAGATATGAGAATAGGAAGAAAGAAAGATTAATGAAATCTAACAATATAATTAATTGTGTATAATTGCATCGGAAACTACGCAGCTTCTTTCGACTTTTCCGCATCACTGTAAGTATTAATTACAGGACTTCTTGTTACTTTGAAAGTTGTGTTTCTTATATAGTTTCTCAAATTGTGAGTTTTTATACTATGTTTTTTTCATCTCTAGACAAATGTACATCTCTACTTTTGAATCATAGACAACTTTTTTGTTATTTGAAATCAAAATAATTGAGCTATGTAGTATGATCATTTTAATATCTACGAACTTTCGAATATTTTAAGATCGCGGTGTAGTTGATTTCTTTTATTTATTTGACTGAATTGTGGATAAATTCATAGAATGAATTTATTTAATATATTTCGTAAACCCAAGATATATCTCGTTGAATATGTTTAATAATAACATCTTATTCATGAGGGTTCGCTTTTCGTTCGGTTGAATGTCATGCTAACAATAACCTTAATATGTTTTAGAGAATAGAACAGAATAGAATAATTTTTATTCAATATTGATTACAAGTAATTCTTATTGAATGTAAATTTTTTACATTAACTACTGGTTCGAAAAAATTCCTCTGTCCTGGGAAGAACAAGCAAGAAACCCAGCGGGACTTTTTTTAAAATTAATTTTACAATAAAAAAAACCGGCCAAGTGCGAGTCGGACTCGCGCACTGAGGGTTTCGAACAAATTCGTAGGTTAAAATTATTAAAAATATTTTTATTATATGATGTAACTAAAAATTTATGCGTTTCGCAATTTTTCCTTTATCTGTGCTATAATACGTGGTTTAAAACAAAATTTTAAGATTCTGAGTTCACGGGTAATATTTGCGGCATAAACGGCTGTATCTTTTGATTGCGTTGGCTTAGAAGTTTGATTTTTCACAGCTCCAAGGAACAATAGACTTGAGTATTTGATATGAATTTCAGCTTGATACCTCCACGCGTTCCTGAGAAAAAGGGTCTTGACAGACAGACAGACAGACAGACAGACGGACAACAAAGTGATCCAATAAGAGTTCCGTTTTTTCCTTTTGAGGTACGGAACCCTAATGATCACAATTTACAAAATTTATTTTAGAAACAGCTTGTAAGCGACCACCTCATTCCTATCATCAACTATGTATTCATTTATATTATTTTTAAACAGTTTTTGTTTAATTAAATATTTAAACTTGGTAATAGAGATACCTTGTATATTTTCTGGGACTTCGTTGTAATAGCGTATACATTGCCCCAAGAATGAGTTTCTGACTCTGTGGAGTCGAGAGACTAGCTTGTGTTTGTTCCTAGTGTTTACAGAGTGTATATCACTTTTTTTAATTACACTATATTTGTTTTTGTGAACATACATTAAATTTTCGTAAATATACTGAGAGGCCGAAGTAAATATATTTATTTCTTTAAATTTTTCTCTAAGAGAGACTCTCTCGGTTTAAGGTTGTAAATAGCTCTTATGGCCCTCTTCTGCAAAACAAAAATAAGCCGCATTTTCCCATAGCAAAATCCCATAAGACATTATGCTATGGAAATAACTAAAATAAACTAATCTAGCTGTCGCGACGCTACTAGTAACTAGTGCTAGCTACTTGTACGCTAAAGAGCTTAGTCTGATGGCTAGGTTAGACATATGGGGGCCCCATTGAAGCAATGCGTCGAGAGTGATGCGAGAAAAATACTAACTTTATTATTCCAGTACGAAAAGTTGGAAACACAATCAATTGTAACTCAAGCGTTCATTTCTATCATTCATTTCTCGAAAATATTTGCCCAAAAATACTATTGACTTTGTCAAAGTCAAATGTTTTATGAAACTTTATACAAACGTTGAGCAATATTAAATCAATCATCAGAAAGACATTTTCGCCCATGGGATTTAATAAAAAAATGCTTCGTTAGCAGAAACGATGGATCTAGTGACCACTCGATGACAGTTGTAGAGTACTTTTGATCCACTCCGAATTTCGCTTCGAGTTGAAGAGTTTTGAACTTGTTTTCTTTTTTACTACGCTTTGTCTTTAATCTCAATCATAAAATGTTATAAATACTTGTTTTAATCCTTTTCTATTGGTGTAATTGTGTCTCACAGACATCTTAGGACACACAGCCATCCCTACTTCTAATTATAATTTACTATACGAGTATTACACATTGAATAAAACTAGTTTTATGATTTTATCGCGTTTATTTTACTCTTTCAAACAAATAGGTTAATCGCGTAGGTACTGTGAAACTTAAAGGGAGCGCTAAACATCTGAGCTACCTCGGTGGTGTCATTGTTACTTGACTTTTTTCAATCTATGCAACTATGCATATAATATGGATTACAAATAATTGTTCTGGGTCTGGACGTTTGTCCTTTCAAAATGAATGTATGTAAACTGCCCCTACGATACAAGAGAAATTCCAAGTGTGGTAGTAGGTAACGATTTTAAAATGAAAAATAACAAATGAATAAAAATCAAGACAGCAGATTAGAGTATGACAATTTAAAAGGTAACGTTGGAACTTGGAGAAAATTTGACTTCTCTCTCTTACCAATTAAACTGATAGAAAGTCTTAAAAACTGAGGGCAATACCTGTCGTATTGCAGTTTATTCAGTTCATTCAGTTTCTTTCGTTTCGAATCGACATGCAAACCTTAATAATGAATTTCTACACTTCTAAGCAAATATGGGCAGCAACATCTTTCTGATAACAATTTAAAATAATAAAAACTGCGGCATATTATCTACTTAAAAGGAATGCCTATGGCCTATAGATGGTGCCTTCGTTCAAATGTGGACTTCAAGAGGATGAAATAAAAAAAAATGCTCTATATAAAAATATAGAGCACTTTGTTTCATAAAATTGCATAAAAATTGTATATATTAAAGCAATATTTTATAATTAACTACCCTGCCCGGCTTTGCCTTGATAGGATATAATAACTATTTTTTTATAGAATAAGGGAGACAAACAAGCACACAGTCCACCTGATTGTAAATGGTTGCTGTGGCCCATAGACATCTACATCTATATATCTTCATGAGCGTGGTCCTTCTCCGGTCGAGCCGACCCATTCGTGCTAGAACTAAAATTTAAGATCAATAACTTCAAAAATTTAAATCATTTATTTTATAAAGTTTTTGATTTCTAAAAAATAAATCTTAAGTTTTGCTGATTTTGATGCAGTGATTGATCTGTTCGTAAAGTTTCATCACAATCGGTTCTGCCATTCAGAAGATTCGCTCAGTCAGACAGACGGCCAGATGGACCGGACAGACAAAAATTCAAAAATGTTAATTTATGTCTCAATGGCATGCAAATAACCCCCTGAGCGTTATAGATTATAATATATATATATATATATATATATATATATATATATATATATATATATATATATATATATATATTATATATATATATATATATGTATAGAATATAATAATATATACTTCAATAAACTAGGCAATTATATTATAATATATAATTATATATATATATATATATATATATATATATATATATATAGCTATAGATATAGCAGCTCGTCTTCACATAACGATCTTCATTGCCTTTGTTACATCGACTACGTGGTACTGGCACGACTTTGGAAAGTTGTCCGAAACTTATCTACCCACTGTCGTTATCTTCGAATGTGCGAGAGTCTTCGATGTTTACAGCTACTTAGACTCAGAGCTTTGATAACACAAGTTACAAACTTGCAACAAAATTCTACTCCTTAATAAATTCGACATCATATTTTCATTAGTTCATTGTTTTTATTTTATTTTATAGATTAACGGTCACAAATGAGCATACAATCTTATCTTGTGGTGAGTGGATGCTGTGGCGCTCACATCATCTACATATATCCTCGATTAAGAATCAAAATACAGATGCTCTTTCACTCCTGAGTAATAAGATGGAATGTCTCGTTTTCAGTAAAAATGATTTACGGTTCTTTACACTCACGATACGAAATACAGCTACTCTTCTAAGCTAAGCTTACTCAGCTAAGCTTCTCTTTCATGCTGATATTCTGTGAGAGCGTGGTCTTTCCTCAGTCGAGTTGGTCCCGATTGTGTTTCAACCAGCGTGGCCCTACACTGTAATACATATTATTTATGTATTACTATTACATACTAGTAAACGTTTAAACGTTGGTAGAGCCACGCAGCAGTTTTTGCTGTTGCACGTATGGGCCGGCGCGAGCCGGGTTAGTACGACGACCTAACAGAATACCGGCGTGAAGTGAAGCTCTGCTTCTGCGTTTCGTCTGGTAGTGCAGGTGGCCGGAGGCCCATTCCCCCCCCCCCCCCATCAACATGGTAGCGGAATTACACGATAGACTACCCCAGGAGGGTAACAGTACCCCTGGAGAATCCCTCGCTGAGCATCCACGACCATGTTATTCCAATCCTGAGCGTGGGTGCTCAGGCTGCCCCGCGTATTCGGGGGGGGGGGGGGGGCAAATTCCGCACAAAAACATAAGTGCTCGGGGCAAACTGAGCAACAATACCCAGGCGACCCCTGCCACGCTATCCGTGAATTTCTGCAACATCAGGGGATTTCACTCTAAACTAAACGCCGTGCACTACCATCTCGAGACGGCGAAGCCGGCCTTGCTCTTACTGACCGAGACGCAGGTTTCCTCTCCGGCTGATATTTCGTATCTCTCCTACCCGGGGTACAAATTGGAGCACTCCTTTGTGCCTCGGGCTGGAGTTTGTGTGTATTTCAGAGAGGACATCTGTTCTCGACGCCTCGGCAGTCTTGAAGGTTCGGCCCTGTCCATCCTTTGGCTACGCGTAGACAGCGACGACCATCCGCGCGTCTACGGGTGCATCTATAGGTACCATAGCGGTAGTGCCGAAACAGACCGACTCATCGACCACGTCCAAATGGCTACAGACTCCTTGCTATAACAGGTCCCATCCGCAGAGATCGTGATCCTTGGCGATTTTAACGCCCACCATGCCGAATGGCTCGGTTCAAGTTTAACCGATTATGCGGGGAGATCTGTTTATAACTTTGCCTTGGCATATGGTCTGACACAACTGCTTACTTCACCTACGCGGATTCCAGATGTGGAGGATCATACACCTTCCCTGTTGGACCTTCTGCTGACCTCTCATCCGGACGGATATCAGGTTTCCGTCGATGCTCCTCTCGGCTCTTCGGACCATTGTCTGATCCGGAGTGTGGTGCCACTCACGCTCCCCTTGCGGTTGCGTTCTGCAGGTTGCCTCCGTGTTTGGCATTACAGGTCGGCGGATTAGGACGGAATGCGGTCTTTCTTTGCATCCTACGCATGGGGGCGGGTTTGCTTCTCGCCGGAAGATCCCAGCGCTCTTGCTGACTCTGTCACTTATGTGGTGCTACAGGGAATGGAACTATTTATTCCATCATCTGTGGTACCCATCGGAGGCAGATCTCAGCCTTGGTTTGGTCACTCCTGTAAGACTGCATTACACAGTAAGCAGGAGTGTTATCAAGCCTGGGCTGCGGCTTCGTCGACTCGGGATGTAAACACCAGCATACTTAAAAGGAAGTATAACTTCGCCTACAGGTCCTTCAAAAGAGTTATTGCCAAGGCAAAGTCCAGAGCACATAAGCAGAATTGGCGAGAAACTAGTTCGCCTTCCTTCGGGAACCCGTGCATTCTGGTCTCTCGCCAAGGCTGTCCAAGGGAATTTCTGTAAGCCATGACTACCATCTCTGCACAGGGAGGGCGACTCACTGGCCCAAGACGCAAAAGACAAAGCCGACCTTTTAGGCTCCCTTTTTGCGTCCAACTCGACTCTTGATGACAGGGGGAAAACACCGCCGATCATCCCGCGGTGTGAGTGCTCCATGCCGTATGTGCTGTTCTCACAGCGCTCGGTTCGCAAAGCACTTCTCTCGCTAGACATCCAGAAGTCGCGTGGGCCTGACGGAATCCCCCCCAATTGTGCTGAGGACGTGTGCTCCGGAGTTGGCACCGGTCCTAACGCGACTTTTCCGGTACTCCTACTCCCAAGGCGTAGTCCCGAATTCATGGAAGACAGCTTTTGTCCACCCGATCCCTAAAAAAGGCGAACGCTCAGACCCGTCCAACTATAGGCCTATCGCGATCACTTCCTTGTTCTCCAAAATAATGGAATCCATTATTAACTGCCAGCTAATCCGGTACCTTGAGGATCACCAGCTGATTAGTGACCGCCAATACGGTTTTTGTCGGGATCGATAAGCTGGTGATCTTCTGGTCTACCTGACCCATAGATGGGCGGAGGCAGTTGAGTGCAAGGGGGAGGCGTTGGCTGTTAGTCTAGACATTGCGAAGGCCTTCGATCGGGTTTGGCACAAAGCGCTCCTTTCGAAGCTCCCTTCCTATGGGCTTCCCGAGAAATTGTGCCATTGGATCACCAGCTTCCTTGCAGAGCATCAAGGTCGTTGTAGACGGTGCATGTTCCGACTACAAGCCTATTAACGCTGGTATTTCACAAGGCTGTGTGCTATCACCAACGCTGTTTCTTCTGCATATCAATTATATGTTGCTAACTGGTAGCATTCATTGCTATGCGGATGACAGCACTGGCGATGCTCTATACACCGGCCGTGCCAATATTTCTCGGGAAAACGTCGCCGAGTACCGGAACAAACTTGTGTCTGAAGTCGAGTCTTTGCTGGACAAAGTCTCGGATTGGGGGCGATTAAATCTAGTCCAGTTTAATCCTCAAAAGACACAAGTTTGCGCGTTTACCGCTAAAAAGAACCCCTTTGTCGTATCTCCCTAGTTTCAAGGCACTCCCCTAGTTGCCTCAGCCAGTATCGGAATCCTCGGCGTTGACATATCGAGTGACGTGCAGTTTCGTGGTCACTTGGAACAGAAGGCCAAATTGGCCTCTAAAAAGCTTAGCGTGCTCAGCAGAGCGGGACAGTATTCCATGCCGGCACACCGCCTGCAACTTTACAAGGCGCAGGTTCGGCCTCACATGGAATATTGCTCCCATCTCTGGGCAGGGGATCCCCAGTGCCAGCTCCTTCCACTTGACCGCATCCGGCGCAGAGCGGCTCGAATCGTGGACGACCGAGCCCTTTCCGATCGGCTCGATTCATTGGCACTGCGAAGAGATGTTGCATCCCTTTGCATTTTCTTTCGCATCTACCATGGGGAGTGCTCTGAGGAATTGTTCAAAATTTTTATGGGAACTCCCCTGAACTGTACCCTAATAAATTAAAAATAAATATCACAATCTAAACAAAATTGACAAATATGTCGCACCCATGTACAAAAACATACAGTCGAATTGCAAACCTGTTTTATTTAAAGTCAGCTAAAAACTTACGGTTATTAATTGACCCTAATTTATACTTAATGCTTGACTTAATTCATAAATGTTACTGAAATTGTAACTCCGTAAGCGCTGAGTCGTTTACATAGGTGGTTGAAGAGCCTAACCGCAGAACTTTCCTCCCCCTGCTATGTGTACTTTGTACCTAAGTAGGGCACACAAGGGCAATATAGAACGGGCTTGAATTACGCAACTTTATAATACCAAGGTGAATGGCATCCTTAAATTTTCATTTTGGTTTTGTAAAATATAACAGACCTATTTTAACCTGTAATATTTTAATTTATATGTGGTATAGCCATGCTACAGCTATATTTTGGATGTAGCATGAATGCGTCGGCTCAACCAGGGAAGGACTACGCTTGCACAGAAAACCAGCATAAATTAGCAGATTAAGAGTTCAGTGATAAACACAAGTATAGAAGAGTTGAATATTTACGTAAATATATTGCATACCTTAAGCGAAAGCGCAAGATAATGTTCTACTATCGCCTAAAAATTAAAATTCCATCATTTTATCGAATAAAATCGTATCTAGCAATCATATTATACATATAAATGATATAAAAAGCACATTGTTAGAAAGATAAATGATTGTTGAACTTATTAATATTTTTTTTAAATCGATTAAGTGCTATTTTTAAATAAAAAAAAGGGTTTTAGTGGCTTATGCTGTGGATTTATCATGTCCCTGTGGCTTGTAAACACTATAACTTTTGAAAATACCATTTGTTTAACTCAATCTATTTTTTAATCTCTTCATCTATCATGTGGGAAGCCACTGAATGTAAATGGCAGTGTAATTTTGTTTTGTTTAGCTATAATTAATTTTTTTCGGCTCCAAAATGGCGAAATTTTCGTTGATTTGGTTGCCTCGTATATAAATTGTTTCTGTAAATGGGTATCTACAGCCACAGAGTAGTTTAGTTCACAGAGTACCTTTGTATTAAGTTGAGATCGGCTTCAGTCGCCGTCGTGAGTGGACATTGTTTCGGTTGTTTTCAGCGGCTCAAAAAGATCGCTGTACAAATACACAATATTCGAATAACCAAATTTCTTAAATACTTGATTATAATAATAATAAGAGATTTTTTTATTACAATATTTAAAAGCACAGAATAAATAATAGTAGTACGTACTAAAAGTAAGTAGTATAATTTTTTTTGTCATGGGTGACATTTTCATGCTTTTCGAGGGTGTCGAAACCGATAGGGTTGTCGAAATGTAAATCCAAGATGGCGGCCGCAATAGGTATCAATTTTTTCATCATGGGTGTCATTTTCATGGTTTTCGAGGGTGCTGAAGCCGATAGTGCTGTCGAAATGTAAATCCAAGGTGGAGGCTGCAATAGGTATAAAATTTTTCATCATAGGTGTCATTTTTATGGTTTTCGAGGGTGTTGAAGCTGATAGTGCTGTCAAAATGTAAATCCAAGATGGCGGCTGAATTAGGTACCAATTTATTCATCATAGGTGTCATTTTCATGGTTTTCGAGGGTGTTGAAGCCGATAGTGCTGTCAAAATGTAAATCCAAGATGGCGGCTGCAAAATATATCAATTTTTTCATCTTGGGTGTCATTTTCATGGTTTTCGAGGGTGTTGAAACCGATAGTGCTATCGAAATGTAAATCCAAGATGGCGGCTGCAATAGGAATCAATTTTTTCATCATGGGTGTCATTTTCATGGGTTTCAAGGGTGTTGAAGCCGATAGTGCTGTCGAAATGTAAATCCAAGATGGCGGCTGAATTAGGTACCAATTTATTCATCATGGGTGTCATTTTCATGGTTTTCGAGGGTGTTGAAGCCGATAGTGCTGTCAAAATGTAAATCCAAGATGGCGGCTGCAATAGATATAAATTTTTTCATCATTGGTGTCATTTTCATGGTTTTTTGGGGTGCTGATGCCGATAGTGCTGTCGAAATGTAAATCCAAGGTGGCGGCTGCAATAGATATCAAGTTTTTCATCTTGGGTGTCATTTTCATGGTTTTCGAGGGTATTGAATCCGATAGTGCTGTCGAAATGTAAATCCAAGATGGCGGCTGAAGTAGGTACCAATTTTTTCATCATGGGTGTCATTTTCATGGTTTTCGTGGGTGTTGAAGCCGATAGTGCTATCGAAATGTAAATTCAAGATGGCGGCTGCAATATATATAATTTTTTTCATTATTGGTGTCATTTTCATGGTTTTTGGGGTGCTGATGCCGATAGTGCTGTCGAAATGTAAATCCAAGGTGGCGGCTGCAATAGATATCAAGTTTTTCATCTTGGGTGTCATTTTCATGGTTTTCGAGGGTGTTGAATCCGATAGTGCTGTCGAAATGTAAATCCAAGATGGCGGCTGAAGTTGGTACCAATTTTTTCATCTCGGGTGTCATTTTCATGGTTTTCAAGAGTGTTGAAGCCGATAGTGCTGTCGAAATGTAAATCCAAGATGGCGGCTGCAATAGGTATCAATTTTTTCATCATGGGTGTCATTTTCATGGTTTCGAGGGTGTTGAAGCCGATAGTGCTGTCGAAATGTATTTAAACTACTTTAATAATTCCGTATAATCATGTTATACGTAATATTTTTAATGCGCTTAAGGTATGCCCAATTGGATTTACTAATATTTTATATTCTATAATGTCTATTTTTAATAGTAGTAAGTGAATGCTGTGTGTGAAATCTTAGGACCATATTAATAAACGTTACTCAATGACGAACTCATTACGATATCAGCATCTCAAGATCGTTGCTAATTAATAAACACATAAAAACAGTATCTCAAAACGCTGTACTTAGGAATACTGTTCTGTGGCTTTCACTCAAGTACACACACTTGAGAGTCGAGTTTCGTTTATTAATCAGTGTGGCATTCATCTGATATCGTAAACCTAAACCTCATCTTGAGACATGTTTATTAATAAGATCATAACCTCAACATTGTACTCAAGTGCGTGTACTTGAGCTGAGTAACGTTTATTAATACGGGCCTGAGCTCTCAGAGGTGACAACTCATTTGCATTTTGATTCTTAATCGAAATTAAATATAGATGTCTATGAGACTCATCATCCACTCACCATCAGGTGGACTGTGTGCTTGTTTGTCACCCTTATACCGTAAAAAAGGTGGCGTAGTTGTCGAGATCTAGAAACCACCCATTGCTAGTGTAATAGAAAAAAATCTAACGAACAACTCAAGAGTGAGAAGAATATTGGGATGGATTTTGTACGTGGTAGAGCCACGCTGCAGCTATATTAATAGTATAGTTGTATCACGAATGGGTCGGCTCGACCGGGGAAGGACCACGCTCTCACGGAATACCAGCGTAAAATAGTAGCTTAATGCTACTGTGTTTCGTATGGGGTGTGTAGAGAACCGGAGACCCATGTTACTGGAAAAGAGGCATTCTATCTTAGTCCTCACGGCTGACAACGCATCTGCATTTTAATTCGCAAACGAAGATACATGTAGATGTTTATGGGCCACAGCAACCACTTACCATCAGGTGGACTGTGTGCTCGTTTGTCACATTAATTCTATGAAAAAAAAAAAACATTTTCAACGGCTAGGTTGTCATACTAAAGTATGGTGCTGTGACCGCTATTGTAATTGAAAAAAAATTATTTCATTTCATGTACCAATTTCAAAGCCCCTAATGTTAGCCTTGAGGTTCATAAATCTATTATTAGCGACTATTGTTAGTTGTGGTTCAATATCTCTACAATTATTTATATAAGAAAAAACTAATAACAAGGCTCAACTTACATGAAACATGAATAAGAAGTCAATATTGACTATAGTAACCCTTTCCGTTTCTGTAAATCATATATGAAAACCGATTGTTTAACTAGTGTCTGTTTCGCGGACACGGAAACTGTTACGACAATATCACAATAACAACTATTCAAATGTTTGTAGTGTCACACGAGCAAGGATCAACAAAAAAAAGAAATAAGCAAATATGTTGATATTAATATTTTATTGAAGAACGTCTTCGCCATTCTTCGGCCGTAAAACACATAAAATGAAGTGCACAGGTCGTTTGGTGTTATTTATATGTGATGTTTTTATTTTACTCTTGAACTTATTTTTATAATTTTTTTAGAGCATTATTGAAATTAAATATTTCCTCTATAAGGCAACCTGTGGAAGCCGTACGCTTAACGAGGAGGAGTTAGTTCAATATTTTAAAGTTACAGCCTATTACGTCCTACTCCCATTTCTGTGAAGGTTTTTTAGGGCTAAGAAAAGTCCGCCGCGTTATTCCAACGCGTGGTCACATGTCTTCTAAATATTTCCTTTATCGCTTATAACATGTACGTTTCACAATATTCTCCTTCACCGAGCACGTGGGAATCAGCACTGATGCCTCTTCTACACTACTCGCAAAGTAGATCGAAGTTGGACGAGGCAAATAGTGTAGAGGTACTTCGATTCGCTTCGTGCAACCTCGCTTCGCCTTGGGCGACTTCCGATCGCTGTCGGTTTTTTGCGCTAGAGTCAAAGGACTTCGCGAAGTACCCCGAAGTTACACCAAGCGTCTCACTACACTACTTGGCGTACTCCAGTTATGAATATTTTATATATATATACCGAGTGACGAAAAAGTTATCACATAAAATGAAATAACGTATGCTACATAAATTTCTTTAAACATACACAACTAAAAAAATATATAACAATTAATACATTCGTCGCGGTAGCATTTTTTTCATTTTAATATTAAATAACATCATGTAAATGCATACAGATATCACCTGTTGAATTCTAGAAGGTCAAAGACCCATGCCATTTGAAGGCGAATATAGGTAGTTTAAACGTTGTCAATCCGAACTACTCAAATAAAGAAAAAATCAAACAAAAACTGTACTTACGGCTAACAATTTAAGGCATAATTTTATGCGCGAAATTAAAAACAAAGGGACTGCGCGCTGCGGGTGTGTGAAAACAAATTCAAGCGAAAAATTTACTTAAAATAATGAATTTAAGGCATAATTCTCTATGCACGAAGTGACAAGAAATGAGACCGGGTGTCAAAATTATTTTTTTGCAAGTCACTTTAGTTCAGTAACCTATATATTATCAAGGCTGATTTATTTCTTGTCAATTTTTTACGCTATTTATTTTGTTTGAAAAATGCATTTTTTATTTTCTTTTATTATTGTTTATTTTATTATTTTAACAGACATATATCAACTTGTATTAACTGCTGTGGTATTTAACGTGATAACCTATTCGCCACCCAGTATATATATATATATATATATATATATTTAATATGTAGCTTTCTAAATAATTATTTATTTAGGTAACGCATTGACGTCGTATTGCTCACACAATTAGGTACCTATAGCAGCTGCCTCTTAAAAATTATTCATGTTAAGGGTGCGGGAGACTCAAGACGACTGATACCCTTCGTAAACTAGCACAAGTCTGTGGTCACATTCTTCGGACTGCGATTGACTTCGACGAGCACTTCGTCAAAGTTACTTCGCGAGTATTGTAGAGGATACATTACAATTGTAATAAAAAATTTCTTGGGGGCTGCGGGGTTCGAACTCGGGTTGCACACATCCTTCAATCAAGTTATTACTTCAATTTCAATACTTTGATCATTACAGATCTTGATTATTTAAATCACTTTTTCCGTGAAAATACCGTAAACTTTCATATTATAATATACCGATTTGAGTAGAAGTGAAAAAAATAAATATATAATGCTCGGAGTACCATGGAATTAATATCGCATCAACGTCTCGATACTAAAAGAACTCGGCATAAAGCAACACCTATTAACATTAGTACAGAGTAGCATATTCAAGTTCTTCGAACACATTCCGGCGTGAGGATGACTCAATCCCGCGTCTTGTCGTGCAGTGTAAAGTGGACTAAAGGGTAAGGAAGGTCGCACATTTTTTATAGGAGAGGGCGCAAATGAGCATGCGGCTCACCTGATGGTAAGTGACTACCGCCGCCCATGAACAACCGCAACACCAGGGAAACCAGGGGAATTGCAGATGCGTTGCCTTCCTTTTAAAAAGGATTAGGCTCTTTTCTTAAAGGTCCCTAAGTCGTATCGATCTGGAAAAATAGCTGATGGTAATCGATTTCACAAGAATGTTGTGTGAGGAAGAAAATAGTAAATCGCACAGTGGTGGACCGCCAATCATCCTGATGGTGTAGATGGTATCGGGAATTTTGCCGCGATGTGCGTTCGTGAAATTTGGTGGCTAGGATTAATCAGCCAAATTCTCAGAGCACTCCCCGTGGTAAATGCGAAAGAAAATTCAAAGGGATGCAACATCTCTTCGCAGCGCGTATGAATCAAGTCGATCGAAAAGGACAGGGTCGTCGACGATTCGAGACGCTCTGCGCTTGATGCGGTCAAGTGGAAGGAGCTGGCATGGGGTGCCACGGCCCAGAGATGGAAACAGTATTCCATGTGAGGCCGAATCTGCGTCTTGTAAAGTTGCAAGCGATGTGCCGGCATGAAATACTGTCCCATTCTGCTGAGCACGCCAAGCTTTTTAGAGACCAATTTGACCTTCTCTTCCAAGTGACCACGAAACTGCACGTCACTCGATATGTCGACGCCGAGGAATCCGATACTGGCTGACGCAACAAGGGGAGTGCCTTGAAACTAAGGAGGTACGACAAAGGGGTTCTTTTTAGCGGTAAACGCGCAAACTTGTGTCTTCTGCGGATTAAACTGGACTAGATTTAGTCGCCCACAACCCGAGACTTTGTTCAGCAAAGACTCGACTTCAGACACAAGTTTGTTCCGGTACTCGGCTACGTTTTCCCGAGAAAAATTGATGGGCCGACAAAATTAGGTCTGTTGTTGGCGGCCTCTGACACGATGTAATAGGATGTTTGTTAGCAGGGAGAAGTGGCAAATGCTCGTGAGGCGATGTCTTCAAGGGAAGACTAATATCTGCCCTTGAAGACATATATCTGTGATGATCACGATCTATCAATAGCTTTACTACAGAGAAGATACAAAAATGGCATTCAAGAGTATTAAATTTTACATTTAGTTATTCTTTCTTCTTTTTTAGCCTTTTAGGCTTTTCACTGCTGAACGTGAGTCTCTCCAGTTGTAAGAAAGCTTTGCCACAAATGACGCATTTGTCAGGTAGATTGGAGATCATCATCATCATAAACAGCCTGGTGCAGTCCATTTATGGATATAGGCCTCTCCCAATGCGCGACGCTTAGTCCGATCTTCGGCTACGCGAATCCAGTTTCTACCAGCCACCTAGCGCAGATCGTCGCTCCAACTGGTCAGGGGGAATCCTACACTACGTTTGCCCAGACGCGGTCTCCGCTCCATAACACGTCTACTGCACCGGTAGTCACCTCTGCAATAGACGTGGCGAGCCCATTGCCACTTCAGTTTACAAACAAGGAAGGCACCAGGATTACTGACAATCTTGGTTCGCTGGCGGATTTCTTCATTTCGAATTATATCTACCAGAGAAACTCGGAGCATAGCTCTTACCATCGCTTGCTGAGCGACTTTAAGCTCGTGGAGTACCGTATTGCCAGTGTCAACGTTTCGGCACCGTAAGTGAGTTTGGGAAGGACGTTTGTCTTAAGACATTGTGGTATGGGCGACGAGAAAACACGACGGAGCTTTCTAAATGCTGCTCAGCCTAACGGAATCCTCCGATCGGCTTCCTTCTCAAAGTTTTTTTATAGAATAAGGGTGACAAACGAGCCCACAGTCCACCTTATGGTAAGTGATTGCTGTGGCCCATAGACATCTACATTTATCCTCAATTAAGAATCAAAATGCAGGTACGTTGTTACCCCTGAGGAGTGAGATGAAATGCCTTGTTTCCAGTAAAAAGGGTCTCCTGTTCTCTACACTCACCATACGAAACACAGCAGCATTAAGTTGCTATTTTACGCTGGTATTCTGTGAGAGCGTGATCCTACCCCCGGTCGAGCCGACCCATTTGTGCTGCAACCACAATATAGCTGAAGCATGGCTCTACCATATTACTAGTTAGTTAGTTATTACCAGTTATTCTTACGTAGTAGCAATATCTGCCCAAGGTTGTTATATTCCTGGACAACTTCTAGAATTTGACCATAAACAGTAATTGGAACTGGCATGACGTGATCGTTGAACATAACTTTTGTCTTGTTCAGATTCATATACATACCAACACGTCGGAGGGATTCATTCAGTTTTTTTAGCATATCCTGATGTTCTTGCAGCGATTCTGCCATGACGACAATATCACCAGCAAAGCGTAAGTGTGAGATGTACTTACTATTTACTGTGAATGCCGCGTTCTTTCCAGTCTAGTGTCTTAAAACAGCCTCTAATGCATTTGTAAACAGCTTAGGGGATATAACATTCCCCTGTCTCACTCCGCGATACAACTGGATTGGTGATCGGAGTGCTGGAATTCTCGCTCCTTTGACGCTGGTTTACGTCTTTATTAGCGTCTGAATATCGAACTTGATTTGTTTTTGGATTTTGAAGATTACGACAGAGATTTAAAATGCTCCAAATATACCGGTTATAGCCGGTATTTTGAGGTTCTGATAACATAATCAGAACTGAGGCCGAAACCATAATTAGAACTGTTAGACACCTTTATTTAAACGAAAAAAGTTCTAAAATGTTCGTAATTTTGATCGAGAATCGAAATCGGAATTTCGATCTGATTGTTGTATATTATTTTTTTTAAATATCTGATTTACGGCCATCGCTTTTTTCTTGAGTTACTGCGACTTATAGAAAATTTGACTCATCAATTTCAATAACCAAAAACTAAATATTATTTTACACGTCAATTGGATATGACGTATTCGTATCGTATGTTTAAGCATGCTTCGGCCACTGAGCCAAATAAGTTACAATGTTGCAGAGAATTAGAAAGGTGAAAAATTTGGTCCAAAACTTTGAAAAAATAATTAAAAAGTGGAAAAAAGGACGACATCACAATATGCCTAAATCCTTCAAAAAAAAGTTTAAATTTGAGACGACAAAATGGGTCACGCTTTGTTACAATGTTGAGTTAAAAATGAAGGCGTCTTTGTCGGTTTTACTTGTTTAAAGTTGTGAATTTTGTTGTATTTGTGAATGTACATAAAATAATTAATAAATCGTTTAGGTGTCACTTCTAGGCATAGGTGACAAAAGAGTGTAATATGCTGCCCCTAATAAAGGTGTGTATCCACTCCAACGTTTCCATACCAGGACCGTAACCGTTTTGGCATGCGACATTCGGAAAAATATTCTTGATTCAAGCGTTACTTTGCGTACATAGATAATTCTCATAATATTTTAAAGTGAAAGAGTTAAAGAGGTGGGTTTTTCATAGCTGGTCGTATGGGAAAGTCTAAAGTCATTCAGTGAGGCATGAAGAAAGCTATTCCTTTTTCCCTGTTTCATGTTTTCCTCTGCTATAAAATGCGAGATTAATCTGAAATTGAACCAAAGTTAATAATATTAAAAGTAATTTATGGTTGATACCGTGTAGTTGTGGTGTAGTACTATTGTAATTGCTATTTGCTACTCCACACTACAATATCTATTACCTCGTATCATAACAGGTGACAGATCGAAATGGAATAAGAGATGGGCCGATAACGACTCAATAATAATAAAAACCAGTTGTTGCTAACCCGCCTGCCCAGCGTAATAAAAATGAGGCAATATTTTTTATAGGATAAGGTTGACATACGAGCACACACTCCACCTAATTGTAAGTGGATACTGTGGCCCATAGATATTATTATCCTCGATTAAGCATCAAATGCAAATGCGTTGTCACCCCTGAAGATTAAGACGGAATTCCTTCTTGCCAGCAAAACTGTGTTTTCGGTTCTCGATACTCCCCATACGAAACACAGTTGCCCTTAAGCTGCTATTTTACGCTGGTATTCTGAGGTGAGCGTGGTCCTACCCTGGTCGATCATTTGTGCTATAACTAATACATCTGCAGAGTGGCTCTAACCACTACCTGAGACTGTGAGACTACTGTACAGCAGTCTCAGTTTTTTTAATTAAATAAAATAATCGAAGTGATCAATAGCGGAACTATTATGCGGACTGTCTCTTTACATGCTACTGCCACGATTCCATATATAGTTTTACATAATTGTATTTGAGAATCCTCTATCTCAGTCTGCTTAAATCAATACTTCAGTAACTCTTACGCCGTCGAACTCGAAGAGGTCCATTGCAAGTGACCAAGTAAACCCATTAAATAAATGCATTAAGGTTAGCGATTCGTTAGAATTTACTATGAGTTTACCGTCTGCTAAGATGTACGACGTTTAGTTATAATTCGTTATCAATGTTACGATTCCCTTCCTGTCTAAGTACTTCAACGCCATGTGTTTTCTGACGCATAATAATTTTCGCCGTTTCGAGTTCGATCTTCACTAGATCCAATGCAAATAATAAATGCAATTTTAAATGCGGTTTTATCACGAGCTTGAGGTGAAGCAAAAGTTAAAAGGAAGTATACACCTGCATTTCTAAAAATACATTTCAAAAAAATATTATATTTAAATTGGTAAAAATTACTTCGCTTATACTACTTCCAGTATTGGGAGTAGTGATGCTTGGATTAGTGGTGACAGGGATTATGAGTAGTGGTTTTGGGATTAATGGTGTCGCGGGTAGTGCACGCAATTGAAGCAGGGCGGGAAGTGTTTATCAAAGTAGGTAGCACACATAATTTTATTTCATTGAGCGAATGTAAGCGAAGTAATTTTTATCAATTTAATATGATAGATTTCCGTAAAGGTATGCCTGTTTCTATTAATTATCTTAAAACTATTATGTTTCTCAAGAAACACTAGAGTAGTGCGTTGGAATAACTGATCAATAATCAATAACCATCTCAGTAGTGAAAAGATGCCTGTGCCCGGCAGTGAGAGGCATGTAAGCTATAACTTCACTTTTTAGCTTTAAGAGAGACACTCTTTTACTAGGTGGGGGGTCGCCTTTTCTGTGTGGAGTCCATCTGGGTAAGTACCACCCTCTTACTTAGATCTGTCGCCAAATACTCGTAGCAGTACGTGCACTGCTAAGTATTGCAATAAAGGACGCGAATGTGGCCGTCCCAGATCATGTTATTGTATTTTTTTTGTAAAGCTTTAAACCTAATAACGTTGTTACACTTAAGAGCAAATCGCTCGCTTAAACAACGAGAAATACAATCAAAGTAATTTATAGATGTATATGAAGTGGCGAGTAGGAATACCCACTGCCCCATGTCTTGTCGTGGGTTTCGTAAGAGGCGACAAAGGGAAACTGAGGTATAACATGGGCAGCAGCATCTATCTGATAACAGCAAAACAACAATATAAAACTGCGGTTGCCAACCCACTCGCCAAGCGTGGTAATTATGGCAATATAACCTCCATGAGCAATGACACTAATAAACGGTCCCCAGTCCTCTGCGGCCTCGCTATTCTTGGCTAGGGTGGCGACCTTGGTAACGCCGGGGCAGGGGGTGCTAAGAATCTCCGGTGGTGGTTCGATTGGCACCTAAGACGACCTGGCAACTTATAACGCACGCACTCTGAGAACTGACGAGAGGACCCTGGAGCTGGAAGAAGAGATAAACCAATTGCGCTGGAATATTATAGGATTATCTGAGGTCCGATGAGAGGGGGAGGACACCATCGAGCCCCGACGGTTCGACAAAAAATGAGATTGACTTCATTATGACGACCAGACGACAACTGTTCAGTGATGCGTCTGTGATGTCGATGTGAATTACAGCGGAGCTTCTGAAAACGAGTGGAACTGGTACTTGAAGTCCTTCAGAAGCTCTTTAATTCCGTCCTCCATGATGGCACCACTCCAGAGGCGTGGAGCAGAAGTGCGGTGGTCTTGTTCTTCAAGAAAGGTGACAACGCGATTTTGAAGAACTAGAGACCGATTTTCCTTCTGAGCCGCGTCCTCGTGCTGTTTTTGAGCTTCATTACAAATCGTGCCGCATGCAGACTAAACGACTTCCAGCCTCCCGAACAAACCAGTTTCCGAAAAGGCTTTAGTACCATGGACCACATACACACCCTTCGGCAAATTTTACAGAAGACAGAGGAGTATAATCTGCCACTTTGCCTTGCATATGTCGACTATGAGGAAGCCTTTGATTCCGTCGAAATTTGGGCGGTACTGCAGTCCCTTCAGCGGTGCCAAGTTGACTGTCGGTATATCGAAGTGCTGACGTGTTTGTACAGTAGAGCTACGATGTTTATCCGAGTACAGAATCAGAGTACGAAACCTATCCAACTGCAGAGAGACGTTATATAGATAGACGAGACAGGGTGACGTTATATCCTTGAAACTCTTTACCGCTGCATTGGAAGACGTTTTCAAGCTTCTGGACTGGAAAGAATACGGTATTAACATCAATGGCGAGTACATCACTCACCTTCGATTTGCCGACGACATAGTCCTTATGGCAGAATCGCTGGAGGACCTAAGCACTATGCTCAATGACCTCAATAGTGCTTCCCAACTGATAGGTCTTAAGGTGAACATGGACAAAACAGAGATCATGTTTAATGTCCATGTCACACCTATGCCGGTAGTTGTTGGGGACACTAAGCTCGAAGTTGTTGACGAGTATGTTTATCTGGGACAAATAGTCCGACTAGGTAAGTCCAACTTCGACCGAGAGGTCTATCGACGGATTTAACTCGGCTGGGCAGCGTTCGAGAAATTACGGCACATCTTCTCGTCAAGTATACCTTCGGACCTCGGATAATCCTATGATATTCCAGCGCAACTTTTCCATCTCTTCTTCCAGCTCCAGGATCTTCTCGTCAGTCCTCAGGGTGCGTGCGTTATAAGTTGCCAGGTCGAGTCGTCGTAGCTGGCAACCGAACCTTCACCGGAGATTCTTAGCACCCCCTGCCCCGCTGTTACCATGGTCGCCACTGTAGCCAAGAATAACGGGGTTGCCGGGACTGGGGGTCGTTTATTAATCTCTTTACAATATTATTATTATTATTATGGAATTAAATAATATTTCATTTATGTACGAGTTTAGATTATAATGGCTGATTTACACAGGGGCAGTAAGTGGCTCCAAATTCGGGGCAAATCAGTGCTGACGCGCTTCGGATATAATTCAAATTGATTTGAAGTCAGTACAGCACTGTCTGCGCGACTACTGACTGCGTGTAAACGGTGCAAGTCAGTCGTCGGCACCAGCACTGGCGCCTGTTACTGTCCCCGGTTAAATCAGTCATAATATTAAAGTATTCGAGTTTTACTCATTAACCCCTGACCTGACGCTTAATATAAACAAATAACCTCTCGTGTAATACATAATACAATATACGTACGACAGAATGAATTTAGGAAGGGTTGGTTGAGCAAGTGGATGAGTTTGTATATTTGAGATGTTTATTTAGCAGGGATAGTAGATATGATACGGATATAGAACGACGAGTAAACGCAGGAAATAGAGTGAATGGGGCTCTACACGCTATTATGAGGAGTCAGAATGTGTCAAATAAGGCACGTATGGCGATTCATAATGCTGTGTTAGTCCATACTTAATACCATACTTAATGTATGGTACTTCACTACCATACTTAATGTATGGTAGTGAAGTTGGGTCTGGCAGAAGAAGCATGAGAGTAGAATAAATGCTGTAGAAATGCGGTCATTAAGGAGTATGCTAGGGCTGAATCTGAATGACAGGGTGAGAACTAGTGCGATAAGAGAAAACTGTGGTTTGCAAGATGATATTGTGACCAGGATTAAGAAAGGAATGCTTCGGTGGGTTGGCCATGTAGAAAGAATGAACGAGGAAATAGTGACAAGGCAAATTTATGTTGCAAAAGTGAACGGCAGGGTCGGGAAGGGACGCCCTAGACGAAGGTTTATCGACCAAATCGGCGATACAATGAAAATGGGCCAGATTAGGGGTACCCTTTACCGACGAGAGTGCATTCGTAGATATATGGATGTAAAGGAGGCGAGAGAGGTGTGTCAGGATCGCGCCAAATGGAAGTCCGTAGTGTCTGCCTACCCCTCTGGCTGACAGGCGTGAGTGTTTATGTAGTGTTTATGTATATGTACGATCCATTAATTTGTTTATACCTTAGTAAAAAGATTCTATATTGCTTTTTTATATACATGAAGTGACCAACAAAATTACAGTCCATCTGATAAGTGGCTAGTGTTCATAGAGTGATTCCTCACAGCTGGTAATTTTACTGGCTCTCTATAAACCTTTAGACCGGAACACAATGGTAAAAGCACTGCTATTTGGGGGGTAGAAGCTAAGAGAGTGGTGCACCAAACCAGACGAGTCCGTCTGTCCATCACCCTAGGCAAGAAAAGAGTTCAACAACCTAGTGTGTCTACCATATTTGCTTTATGCTGATGCCATAGTCTATTTTAACGATGCAATTATGACAATCGATATTCAGCAGACATAGAAACTAGCACACGTCCCAATATTTTATTCTTTTTTTTTTATTCTTTCTTAAAAACGTTACCTTCACATTAGGACATTCTCCTGTATCGTGGAGGCAGTTTACATACATAAATTTCACAAGGACAAACATCCAGACCCGGAACAATTATTTGTAGGCCATAAAAATACTTATTCCGTGCGGGATTCGAACCCGCGGCCCTTAGCGCAGCAACTCATTTCTAAGCCACTGCGTCACGGTATTTGCGCAAGGGAATTATGTACTCGGTATTAGTACAACAAATTGTGCAATTAAATTATTAAACAGCTTACGTTGCAGATTTAATACTCACTTCTCTCTACTGCGGGGTACATAGAACAGACAGCGCACTTAACTAATGGATCTGTTTTTTTTTATAAAGCCACTTTAACTGTATTTGAACAATAGAAAATTTTAAAGTAACTGACCAGGTGAGTGTTGGGCTGTGCACAATGTAGAGGTAGGTTTCCGTAGTTGCCCGCAACATAGCGGGACTTAAAACTGACTTTGAATAAAACTACTTTTACGAATTGTATAGTGTTTAATTATACTTATTTTTAAATTCCTGACGTTTTGAGTGCTTTCCAGCACATGACTCTAATAAAAATATCAATTTGAAGCTAAACGTTTCGCAAACGGATCCTTAAATCGAAAAAAAATCGTTACATATAACATTTGATTTGTAGGCGTGATTATAGATAATAACTATGCCAAATTACAGATTTGCAGTACCCTTGGTACTGCAAATCTGTAATTTGGCGCCCACCAATCACTAATATTACCAACACCAGAGAAATTGCATGTGATTTGCCGGCTTAAAAATAGTTGTAGGCTCTTTCCTTGAAGGTCCCTAGATGTCAAGCATGGCAACTGTGGCAAATATCCTCTTATGAGACAATCTATGGAAAAGTATATGCTCAGCTGTGGACTTTGATAGGTTAAAACGAATGCTTGTAAATTAGCTCCTAATTCACTTATTAATAATAAACTCTATACATGATGCATTAAGCTAAAAATGGATTAAACTCACTTGATTACTTGAGACCCAATTCCTGCAATCGTAAGTGAATCACAAATCAAAGTTAGAATCATATTTTCATAGTTTATGTAAGTACACTTACCGTATTTCTTACTGCGCACTTGCCCCTACGACCTATATTTCTCTACATGATATATATTTCTCGCAGAGACTGGTTTTTTCTGTTAGATTTACAGCGCACAGTTGAAATGAAATTGCTTCTCTTCAGAGACTTGCACATGAAGCGACTCGAAAAGAAATTATTGTGGCTCTTGTAAATTTTTCTTGTTACCTTTATTAAAGCAGTTCTTACATTACATATTTGCTTCACATGTTCCCTTTTTATTGAACAATTTATTGAGGTTGCTGCTAATATAATATATAAAAACACTGCTGATATTTTATTATATTATACTGGCTGGTATACAGCGCGTCACTCCCGTAGAAGAAATAATTGTTGAAATATCGTTTTAAAACTGGAAGAGTCGTATTGTTTAATTAAAAATGATAACACATTTATTGTAGTTGAATGATATATAACTTTCAAAGTTTTTGCGATAAGCGCGCCACCTATTGTAAGTTAAATAAAATAAAAAAAAATAAAAAAAAGTCTTTGATTCCAAGCATTACAATGATTTTTCAGCTTTGAAATATTATACAATTATTCAATTCAGATTCTCTACATCAAATGATAACATGAATTAACAAACTTATTAATTATTATTTACATGCATTTGTAACTATATTTTTATATAAAATTAAAAAATAAAATATATGACATTTAGCTTAGAGTACTATTCATCATCATCATCATCAATACAGCCCTTCACAAGTCCACTGCTGAACATAGGCCTCCCCCAAGGAATGCCACAAAGCACGGTCCTGAGCCACCTGCATCCATAGACTTCCTGCATTTCTTACCAGGTCGTCACTCCATCTAGTGGGGGGTCGCCCTAAACTTCGTCTACCGGTACGAGGCTGCCACTCGAGAACCTTTCTTCCTCATCGGTTGTCGGTGCTTCGAGCTATATGACCGGCCCACTGCCACTTCAGCTTACTAATCCGTTGGGCTATGTCGGTTACTCTGGTTCTACTGCAGATATCCTCATCTTCTAAGTTTATCACGCAGAGAAAACCCCGAGCATAGCCTTCTCCATAGCTCGCTGAGCGACCTTGAGCTTCCTTATACGGCCAGCAGTGAAGGACCACGTCTCAGATCCGTAAGTCAACACTGCCTATAACCTTCGCGCAAGTGCAAGCAATAAGTTGACAAACTCATACCGCAATGCAATGAACAAACTAAAATTAATTTTTATGTATTAGATTTGTAAAGACCCCGTAGACACTTCCCAATTATGATAGTGAATATTTTGTTTGATTCTTCCCTGGACTAAGTTGAGGTGTTAATTTAACACTCATAAACAGTGTTAAATAAAACAGTTACTGCAGTTATAATTTCTTATGTTCACATGAGAACTACTTCATCTAGATTCTGTGATGTTAGTGCTGTTAATCTTTTGGCTTTTACAGCTTCAACAAGGCTGCCAGCTATAAAAAGTGGGGAGCAGGTGGTGATCGTATACATTTGTCCAAAGTTTCCTTTTGGTAACAGTGTTCACCTATGACAATTTTCCGTTTCACAGAACGCTACGCTTCTAACCGCCGTCCGAACAAGGGTAACGGGCCCTGTCTATAACGGCTAACTCGTGTTTCGTTCGATGTTCTGCTTATAAACCGCCCGAGCACGCGGGTACGGTGTGTAGGTACGCGGTGTGGAGGGGTGTGCGGCATGCTGCGTCCATCCGTTGTCTGTGTTGTATTTGTGATACTAGGTGACTATGTAATGTTGGTGTGGTTGGGTCCACATTTGGATCGCCGGAGTTTAGCGGAATAGAGGGTATAATTACAGTTCAAACGATACGGCGTCCTCCGAAAACTGGCCGTGACGTTTGGAGTCGGAACGTACTCTTAGGTGGCTGTTTTTATCACTAGTGGGTTGGATGTCTCAGCGCTTTTGAAATAGCGCTGAGATATTTCCTTGAAATATTCAGAGATTGTCGGAATTTGATGTCTGTGCAAGTGTCTCTTCTCTCCAAATTGTCTGCGAGGCATTCGGCCTTTTTAGAATCGCCAAAGGCAAGATTGGAGTTTCCTGGACCAATGAGCGGTGGCATGGGTGAGGTCTGTTCTTTTTTTTAGTGCTCGTGCGAACTATCAGTCTTAATACGGCTATGCGCTGTTTTACCTCATTTTGGCTGCGTAGCCGAAGTTTGTTATCGATGGTACGATAACATTAAATGAAAGTAAATTTTATGGATTTCATCGCGATTTTATCCCAACGCGACCATAGTTGTTGTAAAGTACACGAGGACGTCGGGAATATAAAATAATGTATTTGTTTATTTTATTATTTGTACACACTGTAAGATGTAATACTTAAATAAAATGTACATAACAAGAAGTTAATGTATGCGAAAAAATACGTAAGCTAATTTCATTGGGTTATCTTTATATATAAAAAATTACGTGTCACGTTATTTGTCCGCGATGGACTCCTAAACTACTACTGAACTGATTTCAATGAAATTTTACACACTGTGTAGATTTTGGTCCAACTTTGAGAGATAGGATAGTTTTTATCCGGCTAAATGACCTTCAAATTTTTGTATTGCGAATTTAAGGATTTTTTATAGGAAGGGTCGTTGGAAAGGACAGAAAAACGTCTGCATGGACAGCTAGTAAGTTATATAAATATTAATGAATGCATAAACTTTGCTCTTGATTAGAGCTCAAATTTTGAATTTTGAGATATTGACGATTGTACGAAACGACTGTTATGCATTACCATTTGTTTGCAAGCTGAGCGTATTAGCAGTAAACAAGACGCAAACTGGTCACGTACTGGATATGTATTGCAATGTCTTAATTATGTGCATTCTAGTCCCCAATACAAGATTATTCGTTTAAATACGATCGATACGAATTACGTGGTAGAGCCATGCTGCAGCTATATTATGGTTGTAGCACGAATGGGTCGGCTCGACCGGGGAAGGACCATGCTCTCACAGAATACCAGCGTAAAATAGCAGCTTAACGCTGCTGTGTTTCGTATGGTGAGTGTAGTAGAGAAGCGAAGACCCTTTTTACTGGAAATGAGGCATTCCATCTTAGTCCTCACGGGTGACAAACACGTATTTTAAAACTGCGGTTGTACAAAACAAATTTTATTTCTTTTATTTTTATTTTTTATTAAAAAAATTATTAATTTTTTATGAAATTTGTTTAACTTTTTGTGAGACAAACGCATGCTGTGATTGCCTATAAGAGTAGTTTGGTTAAATTACAGTAATATATAAATAATTTAACCAAACATTGCCGTTTCTTATGTTGGAAATCCAATATATAAAAAATATATAATGGATGTTCCTATTACAAGCTAATTTTTGAACAGAAATATTACCACAAATCTGTTATATCCTTAAAAAAATTACATTTTATATTTGTCTGCAGAGTCAAACAGAAGTAGGTGCACCGATTGAACTTATTGTTCTACTGAAAATGAAGAGTATGTTAAAGTAAATTAAATTAATAATTACGTAAAAAGAAACAACAAGAGAAATAAAAAAATAAAGTAAAGTAACAAGATGACACGATCTCTGGCGAGGGGTTAGTCGTAGGACTTCACGATTTTATTATTTATTAGCTGTTTCCCGCGACTTCGCCCGCACGTAATTTATTACGATTAGATTAATTTTGTTTTATTTTTTTTTGCGCGAAACCCTAATTCTTTTTCTAAAATAAATGTAGCCTAAGTTACTTCTTATAAAATCAGCTATCTGCCAGTGAAAGTCCGGTCAAAATTGGCCCAGCCGTTTCGGAGATTAGCCGAAACAAATAGACAGACAGACAGAAAGACAGACAGACATAAAATTTAAAAATCATGTTTTTTGTTATAAGTAACATATATACTTTCATATGCATATAGTAAAAAAGCTGTTATTTCGACATTAAAAACAGACATTTTATTTATTTGTATAGACTAGCAATCCGCTCTGGCTTTGCCGGAGTAAAATTTATTAATGTGGCGTTATTTAGATTTAAAATAAACATTAAAGTCCATATATTTTATCAATTTTTCGAATTCTCAAGATAAACTGCAATTT
>JAVANC010000013.1:56219694-56282194 GCA_033319125.1 Parnassius glacialis
TTCTGACGTAGTGTAGACGACCTTGGCTATAAGGCTATAAGGAAGCGAGATGGAATAATAAACAGCACCCTCGCACTTTTTCTTACCTTGCCATGAAAGAAATATTATTATATATTTTTTTTTATAGGATAAGGGTGACAAACGAGCACACAGTCCACCTGATGGTAAGTGGTTGCTGCGGCCCATAGACATCTACATCTATCCTCTATTACAAATCAAAATGTAGATGCGTTGTCACCCGTGAGGACTAAGATGGAATGCCTCATTTCCAGTAAAAAGGGCCTCCGGCCACCTGCACTTACCAAGCGAAACGCTGAGGTAAGCCTCTACTTCACGCTGGTTTTCTGTGAGGTCGTGTTACCACCCCGGTTCGAGCCGGCCCATCCGTGCGACAACAAAAGCTGCCGCGTGGCTCTACCATTGTCAAATGACGCTTCATTTTAATAGGCGCTTGTAATTCATTTATCTGTGTTTGTTAATCAATAATATAATACGTTTATCAATAATAATATACTGCGAAAGGAACTTCGTTCCAACCGAGTGTTCCGCGACACCCACGTATGTTTTTTTCTTATTTCTCAGACATACAGGTTTCCTCAAGTGTTTCGCTTCACCGCCGAGCACGTGGTAAATTAGCACTTAAAACTGCAATTAACAATTCCATTGGTGCCGGCAGGGATCGAAAAAGAGTTGTTTGTGTATTGTGAAATTTACAGCGAGCGCTTAGTCACCTGATCTACCACAGGTCCCCTGTGAAAATAACTGCAAACTGAAAATTAAAAACACTTAAATAAAACGCTGAATAAAATTAAAAAAAAATCAATGTATTTGAAAACACTGAATTTAAGGGAAAAAATTAATTTTGTATTTAAATTTTGATTTTGATTGGCTGATGGGATAAAAACTACTGACTAACGAAGCTATTTTAATTAAAAACTCCGTGCCGCATGCAACTTTCCGAATCTCCGGAAATAAGGACAAAAGCGAGGTCAGAGTTCTATCGCCTGCTATCGACCTCATTCGTTCGATCTTTTATATTCTCACTTTTCATCAAACTTTGAGCTGTAAGGAAATAACGCATTGTATCAATGATCTTTGTTCTCGGAACTTTAAAAATGGTTTATCGTTTAGAAAACAATTGAAGGGAAGATTGTGATCATCATCATCATCATCAGGATCATCAGGATTACAGCCCTTCACAAGTCCACTGCTGAACATAGGCCTCCCCCAAGGAATGCCACAAAGCACGGTCCCGAGCCACCTGCATCCATCGACTTCCTGCATGTCTTACCAGGTCGTCACTCCATCTTGTGGGGGGACGCCCTACACTTCGCCTACCGGTACGAGGCTGCCACTCGAGAACCTTTCTTCCCCATCGGTTGTCGGTTCTTCGAGCTATATGGCCGGCCCACTGCCACTTCAGCTTACTAATCCGTTGGGCTATGTCGGTTACTCTGGTTCTACTGCGGATATCCTTATTCCTAAGTTTATCACGCAGAGAAACTCCGAGCATAGCCCTCTCTATAGCTCGCTGAGCGACCTTGAGCTTCCTCATACGGCCAGCAGTGAAGGACCACGTCTCAGTTCCGTAAGTCATCACTGGCAACACGCACTGGTTGTACAATTTTGTTTTAAGGTTTTGAGGTATTTCTGACGAGAAGATGTGTCGTAGCTTCCCGAACGCTGCCCAGCCGAGTTGAATCCGTCGATTGACCTCTCGGTCGAAGTTGGACTTACCTAGTCGGACTATTTGTCCCAGGTAAACATACTCGTCAACAACTTCGAGCTTAGTGCTCCCAACAAATACCGGCATAGGTGTGACATGGACATTAAACATAATCTTTGTTTTGTCCATGTTCATCTTAAGACCTATCCGTTGGGAGACACTATTGAGGTCATTGAGCATAGTGCTTAGCTCCTCCAGCGATTCTCCATAAGGACTATATCGTCGGCAAATCGAAGGTGAGTGATGTACTCGCCATTGATGTTAATTCCGTATCCTTTCCAGTCCAGAAGCTTGAAAACGTCTTCCAATGCAGCGGTGAAGAGTTTCGGGGATATAACGTCACCCTGTCTTACACTTCTCTGCAATTGGATAGGTTTCGTACTCTGGTTCTGTACTCGGATAGCCATCGTAGCTCTACTGTACAAACACTTCAACACTTCGATATACCAACAGTCAACTTGGCACCGCTGAAGTGACTGCAGCACCGCCCAAATTTCGACGGAATCAAAGGCTTTCTCATAGTCCACATACGCCAGACATAGTGGCAAATTGTACTCTTCGGACTTCTGTACAATTTGCCGTAGGGTATGTATGTGGTCTATGGTGCTAAAGCCCTTTCGGAAACCGGCTTGTTCGGGAGGCTGGAAGTCGTCAAATCTGCGCGCGAAACGATTCGTAATGACTCTCGAAAACAGCACGTAGACGCGGCTCAGAAGGGAAATCGGTCTGTAGTTCTTCAAGAGAGCGTTGTCACCTTTCTTGAAGAACAAGACCACCGCACTTCTGCTCCACGCCTCCGGTGTAATGCCACCATGGAGGACGGAATTAAAGAGCTTCTGAAGGACTTCAAGTACCGGTCTTCCACCCGCTTTCAGAAGCTCCGCTGTAATTCCATCCTCGCCTGGGGCCTTGCCGTTTTTAAGGTGCTGGAGAGCCATTCTAATCTCGCTCAGACTGACGTCCGGGATATCTTCGGAATAGTGTCGGAAAAGACTCGCTCTTGGATCGTTACTCACACTTGCGTGTGGCTCCAACGATGACGTGTACAGCTGCCCATAGAACCTCTCAATCTCACTCAAAATCTCAGGTGCCCCGGAAACGATGCTGCCACATTCGGTCTTCAGCTTTCACAGTTGGCTCTTTCTGGCAGACAGATCTCTGGCAAAGACTTTGGAGCCTATGTTCCGCTCGATCGCTTCTTCAACACGAGCTGTATTGAAGTTGCGTAAGTCTCGTCGCATGCATTTGGAGATCTGTCTGTTCAGTTGCCTGTATGCTGTCAAATCTGTTGAAGAATGTAGCCTCATCTCCCGTCTAACAGCCATGAGATTAAGAGTGTGATCGGAGAGTTTTTGTGTTCTTCTGCGGTGGGTCTTGCAGAACTTAGCTCCGACCGCATGGACAGTTTCCACGAGCTTGTCATTCATATCGTCCACTTCATTGCAGTCTTCTAGGCACTGAAAACGGTTTTGTAACTCGAGCTGAAAGGTTTCGGGACTTTGGATTAGTGCACGAGGGGGACGGAGCGTTGACTTCATCAGACGAGACCTCTCCAACTTAACATTTAGGTTCAGTGTGCCTCTAACCATTCGGTGATCGCTGCCGGTTTTCACCCTCGCGATCACTGAGACATCACTGAACAGATTGTGATCATTGAAACTGAAAATCTTACATTTGAATTTAGTTCTTATCTCTAATTCGGGGAAAACCTGTGATCAAGCTCTTTTGACTGGATCACATTCAGCACAAAGCAGATCGAATTGTCAACGACCAAATTCTTTCTAATCTGCTTGACTTACTCTGCGAAGAGATGTTGCTTCCCTTTGCATTTTCAATCACATCTACCACGCAGAGTGCTCAGAGAAATTGTTCGGACTAATTTCGCCACCGCACGTCACGACAAAGCTTGCGATATCATCCATACTATTTGGATGCTTGACGGTCCACCAATGTGCGTTGTACTAGGAGTTTTCTTTCCTCATAAGACCTCTTTGTACGACTTAAGTGTCTTCGAGAAAAGAGCTTACTTCTATCTAAAAAGCCGGCAACGCACCTGCAATTGCACTGGTGTACATCAGGTTAGCCGACAAATATTATAATAGGTACGGCTTGTTTTGACCAGCCATATAAGTAAGCATGTCAGTTTCTGCCAATATTCGAAACTAGGACCCTCGAATTAGGGACTCTTACTGTGACGTATTTTACATTCACTTTGTACTGTTGATTATTCCAAGCTAATATTGAATGAGTCAGCGTGCCGAATTTAATTATTCATCATCTAATTGGCCTTTGTGTCTGATTAAATATATATGTGATTGGAGATAATCTGATTTCATATGAAACATAAACATAATTATGTAATGTATGAGGAAAATGGGATTGGTATTGTTGCTATATAAATAACAATATATTTGTAATTAAAATTAAATATGTACGTCTGGTAGCGGCCTAAGTGAATCCATCACATAATTTCGTCTCTTGGTTGTGGCTTCTCTTATGGCTTCATATAAATCTAATTCTATTTTAATTAACATTTAAACTCTATCTTAAAATCCCTTACAGGGTGTCATATGCTCAGTAAATATACTGTAATAACTTTACTTTGTGACATGCAATAAATAAATTATGCATTACATGCAATGGAATCAGAAACAGAAACTTTTTTTATTCAATATAGATTATAAATGATACTTATTGAAAGTCACTCTTTTGTTTCATTACAATCTTGTTTGTGCCAGACGTAAAGTATCCAGACTGCAACGGGAATAAGCGTATAATGTGCAAGACGTCTAGTATCACGAGCTGGTCGATTATTACTTAATCCTTCAGCAGGTTGATGACGAAGTAGAAGACATAGCCCGTCTCAAAAATGCCCTCGCTGACTGATACTGGCATACGTCACCTAGCAAAGCAATCAGTGAGGGAGTTGAGTCTGGCATTTCCGAATGGATTTTTTACCACCATTTGCTCGTTAGAGCCTCGTCTGCCAGAGGATCGATATTCATAGAAATAGTTCACGTGCAAATAGGCATTCAATAATAGCTCAGGTGGTAGGACTCTCTGCCAGAAGTCCATCTGGGTAGGTCCCTTACGTATTTACCTATCAGTGTCTGAAGGTTATATATAGTAAGTGTAATTAAAGGCTATGAAACACTACTTTTTTATCCTCAGAGGTGACAACTCATGTGTAATTTTCTTTGTTTGAAGTTGGCTGCAGGTGTTTCTGCACTGCAGTATTCTCTTAACATCAGGACTTTAAATAAATTAAAATTAAAAAGTTTGTACGATCGACTTCAATTGAAATTATTAAGAATAACTCAAAAAATATTGGTCAGAACTTGATCAAATTTATATGGGCCAATACGAAAATTACCAGATTTCAAATAAAAAAAGAATCATTGAAATCGGTTCACCTAGAAAAAAGTTAGGAGGTTATAACACATAAGAAAACATAGACTCGAATTGTGGTAATAATAGTGGTAGTCGAATAGAAATAACATTCTTGCGCCGCTTGCTATCAGCTGATTTTGAAATACAATTTTGTCAGTCTAATAAATTTATTTTTCAAGCAATTATTTTAGTGCATTTTCAATAAGAATGAAACAGTTGGTCTGACGCATCGCTATAGATGTTTCACATCAAAATTTAACAAAATTTATTTTATAAAATAAGGGTGACAAACGAGCACACAGTCCACCTGATGGTAAGTGGATGCTGTAGCCCATAGAAATCTACATTTTGTCCTCGAATAATAATCAAAATGCAGATGCGTTTTCACCCCTAAGGACTGAGATCCAATAAAAAGGGTCTCCGGATATCTACACTCACTATACGAAGCACAGTAGCGTTAAGCTGCTATATTACTTTATTATTATTTCGTTTTCCCGTTCACAAGTAATTATTGTATATTAGTGCCACAGAAAAGCTTTAACGTTTATTAGAAAGGAAATGGCATGTAATAAGAAACAGAGTGTGATTGTTCCAGATGGTCTTTCGATAGCTTTATAAGCGGTAATAAAAGGTCAACTTTTATGTTGCAATGCCGCACAATTATGCTTTGCCGTTTTCCTTGTAAAATATAACAAAAGTTGATATTAGGGCCTTTACTCATTTGAGGTATCCATTTGATCCCAGAACAAATCTTCTGAACGGATCACTAGCTCGGATTGATCGGGTCTTTACACTGAATGCGATATCCACCGTACGCATTGGAGAAGCGTTGCGGTCTCTGTTCTACATGAGAGTTTTCAAATTTTTATCTAGTGAGCAAAATGCAAGGCGAGGCGACGATAGTAAAATAAAAAATATGTATCCCCACTTCAATAATTTGGTTACTAAGTCAAGAATTACACAATTAAAAAATTAGTGCAGTGCAGTCGGTCATTAAATCAAAGAGAAAAATATATTCATCCGTGGAGCGAAGAAAGAAAAAAGTTGCCTAATTAAGTCAATAATGGTAGATAAATCATTTATTTATTTATTTCAACAAACAACTATCATGACAGGAAAAAACCTAATGCGACAGTGTAGTTCTTTTCATACGTAATAAAAATGTGATCATTAACTGTAACATATTGTAAACAATCCTACCCTAGTAAATTCACTCAAGGTGCAATAGAATAGGTCAATGCCGTCAGCCATTCTATTAAGAATGCGTAATGTTCGCGTTAAAGGCGCCTTATCGAGTAAATTGTTACGGGCTCGCGGTACAGACAGCAGCCGCGGCCGCCGCCGTTTCCATACGTACCCGTCTGGAACACAGAGCCCAAACGAGCACACAGTCCACCTGATGGTAAGTGGTTGCTGCGGCCCATAGACATCTACATCTATCCTCGTTTGCGAATCAAAATGCAGATGCGTTGTCACCCGTGAGGACTAAGATGGAATGCCTCATTTCCAGTAAAAAGGGCCTCCGGCCACCTGCACTCACCAAGCGAAACGCAGAGGTAAACCTCTACTTCACGCTGGTATTCTGTGAGGTCGTGGTACGATCCCGGTTCGAGCCGGCCCATCCGTGCGACAGCAAAAGCTGCCGCGTGGCTCTACCACTGTTATGTCACTATTATATATTTTTCCTCTAAGTATTTTAAAAATATATAAGGCAAATGCTAGGCCTCGTCTTACTCGTTACTCAACTCGTTGTAGCCAACCATACCCAGAACAAATAAAGTTGGGTACATTAATGGGTACATAGGGTAGATTCCATAATAGCGCATATATAAGTATCTAATAAATTTATTTTGCACATGTTCCAGCATTGCACTATACCCATTTTCGTGCGGTGACCATATTAAGGCGTTACACTCCAGATTACTCCTTACCAGCGTGTTATACAGAGTGATGATTACCTTAATGTTCGTGAAGCCGTGAACTGTTCGAAGAATGAAGTCCAAGTTTCTATACGCTTTTTTGCAGCAATAGATAATGTGTTCCCTAAATGTTACTTCACTATTTAGTCGAACGCCCAGATTTAACTTCTTTAACTCCATCTTGCAAGCCTTCCACTTCATAGTTATATACAATGGGCGTGCGCTTTCTAGTAAATGAAATGGTTACACATTTGGAGGCGTTAAACTGTAAACGGCTATTCTTGCTCCATTCCACTACTCCGTTTACGTCCTGTTGTAACTTTTCACAGTCTGCCCACACTTCTACGACATGGTACAACTTGAGGTCATCAGCATAAAGAAGGCACTTAGATTCCTTAACGGCAAATAGTTAACCAATAACAAAAACTGAAGTGACCCTAAATTACTGCCTTGGCTTACTCCAGATTTTGTTACATATGTGTCCGACGTATGGCCGGCATATTCAACATACTGATTTCTACCTGTCATATAGCTGGCAAATAGTTTTAACAAATGTGGAGTGAAGCCAACTGCCACTAACTTTTTTAACAAGACGTCGTTATCCACTAAGTCAAACGCTTTTTTAAAGTCAAAGTAAGCGGCGTCGACTTTTTGATTAAGGCTCGTACATACTATATAATAATTTCCATCTACTTCTTTTAAAAACTAATTTATGATACTAGATATAAATACAGGACAGAAGTGCCAACGAAATTACATGAAACCCTCATTTTAATTAAGGTAAATAAAAATACTCAAAAAAGTTAAGCATGCTTTATTTTTTATAAACTTTTAATGGTTTGAACCTTCAAGGATATTTCTAACCGCTTTTACCGACTTGTTTTGTACCTCTTCACATGAAATATTTGAGGTGAGCCCGCCTTTTCCTTTGTCCGTTTCACATTTAGATCACTAAGAGGAAATAAAATTCCTTTGTTCTCAAATCAGATTCAAGAGTGCTAAAATACATGGAAAAGGGGACCGGGGAATTTACATCCGTACGTATCAATCTATAGGCCGACCGAAGTGACGGTAATAGCTAGTAATACAATAAAATCTCAGCTTTAATTTTGTTTAATTTATTTATTAATAGAATATTTCTCCAGCTCATGTAAAACATGCCTCGAAATCACATCAGGGAAACTGATAAAGCTGCTTACTCCGTCGAAAAACTACAAGATGTAATACACGCAGTCAAAAACGAAACTATGTCTGCCTACACTGCTTCCAAACATTATAATATTCCAAGATAAGCTACAGTTAATCGCATTTATGAACGCAAAGGTGTTAAATCTAATACCTTGGATAGGATTATGGTTTTAGCACGTGAATAAGAGGAGTCGTTGGCTAAAAATATCCATATTATGGAAAAGTATGGATTTGGACTAACGAGGTAAGAACTCCTGGAAGTAGTTGTTGAATGTCAACAAAAATTGTGTTGCTAACCCTTTATAATAAAAGTACACTTTACATGACCTCGTTATTAATTTATTTAATTATTCATTTATGAATAAGGAAGGCCTATTCTCTGAAGGGTTCCGTACCATCGTGATACGTTTTTAGTAGGGGAGCCCCCTTTAATTTTTAGTAAATTTTTATTTTTATAATTTGTGGTTATAGCGCCAACAGAAATACACATGTAAAAATTTCAACTGTCTACCTATTACGGATAATGAATTACAGCTAGCTGACAGACAGACGTAAGGACGGACGGACGGACGGACAACGGAGGCTTAGTTATTACTATTGTATTCCGTTGGGTTCCGTTGATTACCCTTTGGGTACGGAATACTAAAAAAGACGGAATGTTTGAGATTTTCTTTAACTATTTTTTTCACCATTCGCCTATTATATTACATTACTTCTTCTGAACCTCCTCTACGAATTCGGGCATATATTGCAAAATAACCCTGTATAAGAGTAACGCTATGTACCAATACTACTAAAGACTCTCGTTAGTCACTCAATATTTTTTTGTTTGTGGTCCATTGCACTACTATGGGTTAATATTACCAAATAAGACTTTGTACCCCTCTTTAAGCATTTTGCGCGCTCAGAGCAGTGTGTGATTTGGCTTAGTTAAGTTACATTAAATTAAATTAAACGTACAAAGAATATGTTTATTATTACTATACCCAATGTTAAACACTCTGGGGTTAAACACAATTTTAAACAGTCATAGAGTTACCAAAGAATTTTAAAATGTTGCCAACAAATAAATACTGACTGATTGTTTGAATGAGCTGTGAATTTCATGTGATTTTAAATGATCCATTTTCAATAGTTGTCGTGTAGAGACAATTAAGAACAAAAAGAATCTAACCTAAGAGCAACAAAACAACAAAAATACAACAAAACAAATAATATATTTAAGATTCAAAAATATTTACAATTTTATATAACAAAAATGGAGTATGAATATGAGGATGGATGATGCGATTTACAGATTATTTTAAAAAAGTAATAAAAAAAGGGATTAGTGCCGAAGCTGAGTCGGAAGATCCAAGGTGTGCTCTCAGCGCCTGGAACGAGCACGCACGGCGTAGGTGAGAAGGCGTGGACGTCTCTAGGCGGCGACCTCCGGTGAATGTGGTAATTGCGGGATCCGGCGATTTCAGGCCAGACAGGGGATTGCAGGATCCTCGGCGGCTTCAGACATCACAGAAGCCTGCAGGATCCGGTGACTGCAGGCGGGACAGAGGTTTGCAGGTTCCGGTGACTTCAGGCGGAACTGAGGTTTGCAGGTTCCGGCGACTCCAGGTAGAACAGAGACTTGTAGGAACCCGGCGACTTCAGGCAGAGCAACGGTTTGTAGAGTCCAGCGACTTCAGATAGAGCAGAGGTTCGTAGAGTCCAGTGGCTTCAGGTAGGACAGAGGCTTGCAGGATCCCGGGGCAGAGCGGCCCCGGGATAAGGCCTTTAGAAGATGCTTCCAATTCGAGAACTGAAGCAAGACTGCCTTTCTTCACCGATTGTTCGGCTTTTATATCTTTCTAGAGAGAACGGAAAAATTATTTAAATTAAACGCAAATTTTTTGTAAATGGTCAAGAGGAAAGAGTATTTATGTGGAATTATCGAAATAGAAACAACAGACCGGTAGCAAATTTGAATATAATTTCCATGGAGACCAAATAAACAACAATAACAAAACATGTCAAATTTTAGTTTTAGGCTTGTAATAAGAAAACGGCAAGATTTAAGTGGAAAAGGAGATATTATTGAAATAGGAAAAAAGGTAGCGCAACTACCCACACAAAGCCCGAAATTGTAGAGTTACGGAAAACTAACTAAAAGATCGAAAAAAGGTAGACTTCATTGACACCAATTTAAAAGTGCTGATAATGTGAAAATACGAAGTAGAAATGATTTGTGATTGTGTTCTTATGGTTTAAAATCGTTACAGGATCCTATGGAAATAAAGGTGATGTAAAATATCCAGTTTTGAAGTGAATGCAGAAAATCGAAACAGAATGGAAAAATGGATTTAAAATAATGTAAAATGATAAGTAAGTAGCATAACACTACATTTTCCCCCCGACCCTGGAAAATTTTTGACTCAGCAAAAATTTTGATATATACATTCTAAAATAAACCATAAAAACACAGCTTTGCAGAAACAGACATCACCAGTCAAAATCAGATATACTATCTCTTACATTCATCATCTGCATTCAGGTAAGGGTGGAGTTCACATTCAATGACTACCACTCTAAAAGTGTGTTTTCAAAATGACATTAAGGCTTATTTAAGGAGTAGTCATCCGCTCCTGCGTGGAAAAAAAAATAAATTAGTCGAAGAGACACCACTCTAAATGTGTGTTTTTCGAAAGGACATTCAGGCTTATTTAGGGAGTTGTCATCCGCTCCTAAGTGAAGATAAAAAATTAAGGGAGTAGTCAGCTGCTCCCAGGTGAAGATAAAGGTAAAGAAAATTAAGGGAGTAGTGAGCCGCTCCCAAGTGAAGATAAAGATAAAGAAATACCTCAAGTAAGCTTTAGTCGCTATGACTTAAGTAAAGATTAAGAACGGCCAGAGCGGTAGGGCTCAAAGCCAGATATCAGCAACATCACCAACGAGATGTGTCTGAAATAAAAATAAAAAGTGACGATTAACCAACGAAAGTTCGAGGTCCTAAAGCAAGATGTGTTGAAGAACACTGGATCATCAAACAAACAAACAAATTAAAAGAAATTAGAATAATAAGGTGAAAATGGTGATATTTATACATATATACAAATTAACAGTTATATTTATACATATATACAAATTAACAGTTAATAAATGTTTAGAAAAGTATTTAACAGTTAATAAATGTTTAGAAAAGTTATGGTTTGTTTTGCTTCAGCTTTCAAAAACAATTTTATATAAAGTGCAAAGTGTAAAGTTAAGTTTAAGAAATAAAAATATTATTAAAAATCGTACCTCTAAGTTATCTAGAATAAAAAATATTAGAGTGATGAATGTAACTTAGAGTGATGAATGTAAATGAAGTGTTATATGTAGGCCTAAATACAATCCAGATAAGTTGAAAAACTAGAAGAAGTTTTGTTTTAGAATTTTGAAGATATGAAAAGGATGTATAAATGAATGATCAATAATGAGTTAAGAACGAAAGGGAAAGCAATTATATCAAAAGGGAATGGACAAGGCGCAGTAAAGGTGAAGAGTTAAAAATTAAATTAAGCAAGCTTTAGTCGAAGAGACCGAAGCCCATAACTTCATCGTCAGACTCAGATTCTTCCTTCTTGGACTCTCTCTTCCTTCTTCTCAGCTGCCGGCGCTGCAGCAGCGGCGACCGCGGCCACGGCCACGGGCGCTGCTCCACCGACGGGCATGGTCGACAACTTCTCACGACCCTGCGCGATCAGTTCTTCACTCTTGCCATTGAGTTCCGAGATGACCTTCTTTAGTTTCTCGGAGTTTGCCTCAACACCGACAGAGTTGAGGATCTTCACAGACAGAGTCGACGACTGGCGTGTAGGATCCCGGCGCCTGGTTTGCAGGATGCGCCGACGACTTCAGGATGCGCCGGATGTAGATGGAGGCTTGCAGGATCCCAGCGCCTGGTTTGCAGGATGCGCCGACGACTGGCTTGCAGGATCCCCGGGGCAGAGCGGCCCCGGGATAAGGCCTTTAGAAGATGCTTCCAATTCGAGAACTGAAGCAAGACTGCCTTTCTTCACCGATTGTTCGGCTTTTATATCTTTCTAGAGAGAACGGAAAAATTATTTAAATTAAACGCAAATTTTTTGTAAATGGTCAAGAGGAAAGAGTATTTATGTGGAATTATCGAAATAGAAACAACAGACCGGTAGCAAATTTGAATATAATTTCCATGGAGACCAAATAAACAACAATAACAAAACATGTCAAATTTTAGTTTTAGGCTTGTAATAAGAAAACGGCAAGATTTAAGTGGAAAAGGAGATATTATTGAAATAGGAAAAAAGGTAGCGCAACTACCCACACAAAGCCCGAAATTGTAGAGTTACGGAAAACTAACTAAAAGATCGAAAAAAGGTAGACTTCATTGACACCAATTTAAAAGTGCTGATAATGTGAAAATACGAAGTAGAAATGATTTGTGATTGTGTTCTTATGGTTTAAAATCGTTACAGGATCCTATGGAAATAAAGGTGATGTAAAATATCCAGTTTTGAAGTGAATGCAGAAAATCGAAACAGAATGGAAAAATGGATTTAAAATAATGTAAAATGATAAGTAAGTAGCATAACACTACATAGTATGTGAAGTGATTCAAGATAAAAAAGTATTTATATACATTTTGTATGTAAATATCTGTGTATTATATAAAAACTAGCAGTTCAAAGTGAAATACAGCTTATTTAACATACAAACCTAAAAGTTTTACGTATTTTTTAAATACTAGTAATGCTATTAAACATACGCTATATATACTAATATAGATATATATATATATTTAACCACTTCTGGTAAGCTTAAAATGTTTATGTTAGAAGTGATTCACGACAGTAGTTGAATGGCTGATTCGAACCCACGACCTTTCGAATTCGCGGTGCGCGCCCTGCCATTAGGCTACTGACGCTGACCAGTTAAAAAAAATACCCGTAGTCCTAATGTCATCGTTAAAGACTATCCTAATTTTATGTGAAAGGATTTTATTTATTTACTCAAAAAAGATTAAATTGTTTAGAATGAAATTTAGAACGTTGTAAGACTTCCGATTTACTTCGCTTACATTTGCCACCGTTTGTACAATAACGACGAGAATTTTATTCTCGGAAAAACGTTTTAATTCAATTTGTTTACAAAGCAGTCTTTGATAAGTAGTAAAGAAGCCACGGCTGCGTAAATATTTTTGTTTATTTTACGTAAAGGAACCAAACTTAGGCTGTATTAAGGGCGCTCGAATTTTACATCCCGAACGGGGCAGTATAATGTTGATGACTTAGTAGCACCGAACTGGTAGCTATGAGCTTGAAGCCCACACGAAATTAGTGTTCGTATGGTCTACAAATAATTGATCTGGGTCAAAATGTTTGTCTATGTGTCCTAATGTCTTCACGATACGTCAGAAATCTCTAATGAAAAAAAAATTGATAAAAAACTGTTTCGAAAAATCAACAGAAGCGGTGACCCCTTTTACTGGTACAGAGGGATTACATTTTACCTCTCAGAATACACAACGCTGTATTTTGATTTGATCGAAGATAGATGTAGGTGTCTATGGAGCACAGTGTACACTTACAGCTGGTGAACTATGTGCTCGTTCCTCACTACAATATCAATAGCTTTGAGCTGAATTATTAAAACATAAAAATAATTAAGGTGCACACTATTTAAAACGAGTGATACACCCCAGCTTTGCCTGGGTGGGGTCTATTCATATGGCATTATTTACACTTGAGATAATTTGTTTTATCAATTTGGTTTATTTTCTCAAGATTTTTTTTATTAAATGTAGCGTAGATCCCCCCGGTATCCTTTCTCTCTATATATACATAAAAATTCATCACAATTAGTTCAGCAATTCTGAAGATTAGCCCTAACAGACAGACAAACAGACAAACAGACAAAAAATTAAAAATCGTTATTTATGCCTTAATAGCATGCAAATAACCTCTGAACAACAAATACGTATGGATATATAAATTAAGTTTTCAATAACTTGAACTTTACGTGGTGTACCCACCAATGGATCAGCTCGACTGGGGAAGGACCACGCTTTCATAAAATACCAGCGTAAAATACAAGCTCAATGTTGCTGTGTTTTATATGGTTTAGAGAAACGGAGACCCTTTTTACTGGAAATGAGTCATTCCATCTTAATCATCCTTTAATTATTAATCGAGAATAAATGTAAATGTCTATGGGCTACAGCATCCACTTTCCATCAGGTAACTGTGTGTGGTCGTTTGTCATCCTTATTCTATGTAGAAAACTACCTGATTCTATAACAAAAAAAAAAACAGAATTTACTAACTGGATTGTTTTAAAAATATTGATAATATCCAAATTGGGGTCTTTATGGATGTTAACGATGGCGGTGAACGTGATCCGGCCTTTCGATGCGAACACCGCTTTCTCATTACGAGGAAATTGCCCCAACATTACCCTGTAGTAACCGTAACGGTCTTTCTGATTTCACCGAAACCTACCCGCAAAATATAATGTTAGTACTCGTATGGTTGGATTTAGGCGTAATCCAAACGCTTTGATCGAATTATTTTTTAATCATCATCAACTAGTCTAACCAGTAAAGGGGATGGGCACGGAATTGAGGGAGGGCGGGAGGTGCTCTTCGAACTAGGTAACACACACAATATCTTAGATAATACATTTTCTACATCTTTAATATAATGGGTTTTCACAAAATAACGCCTGATTATATAAATTATATCCAAGATTGTTACATGATTGAGAAGATTCAATAATAGTGTCAGAGTATAGTTTTAGTATATAAATGTAGTAGATTATAAGTAATATATGTATTAGTATATGTATGTATATTATAATTGTATATGTGTATATCTATGTATTACACAAAAATATCTAACAGTTTATACGTGGTAGAGCCATGCTGCAGCTATATTAATAGTATAGTTGTAGCACGAATGGGTCGGCTCGACCAGGGAAGGATCACGCCCTCACAGAACACCAACGTAAAATAGCAGCTTTATACTGCTGTGTTTTGTATGGTGAGTGTAGAGAACTGGAGACCCATTTTACTGGAAAAGAGGCATTCAGTTTTAATCCTCACGGCTGACAACGCATCTGTATTTTATTTCGCAAATAAAGGTAGATGTAGATGTCTATAGGCCACAGCAACCACTTACCATCAGGTGGACTGTGTGCTCGTATGTCACCCTTATTTCTAAATAAAAAAAGTAAATTACCGCACCGAAAGAGCAATTTTTTTTTAATTTGAGTCAAACGATCTTTCAACCGATATAATGATATAAAACTGGACACTGATTCCAAGTGTACTTCCATAAGTGGCTACTGCATTCCTTGTATAACCTGCAACCTGCAGCCAACTTCCAACAAAAAGGCTACAGATACGTTATTCCCTCTGAGATCTAAGATGGAACGGCTCGCAGTATTTAATTATACTGACTTTCAATATAATGGAAGAGGTCAGTATAATGGAAGAGGTCAATATAATGGAAGAGGTCAATATAATGGAAGAGGTGAATATAATGGAAGAGGTGAATATAATGGAAGAGGTCAATATAATGGAAGAGGTCAATATAATGGAAGAGGTCAATATAATGGAAGAGGTCAATATAATGTAAGAGGTGAATATAATGGAAGAGGTCAATATAATGGTAGAGGTGAATATAATGGAAGAGGTGAATATAATGGAAGAGGTGAAAATAATGGAAGAGGTGAATATAATGGAAGAGGTGAATATAATGGAAGAGGTGAATATAATGGAAGAGGTCAATATAATGGAAAAGATGAATAAAATGGAAGAGGTGAATATAATGGAAGAGGTGAATATAATGGAAGAGGTGAATATAATGGAAGAGGTCAATATAATGGAAGAGGTCAATATAATGGAAGAGGTCAATATAATGGAAGAGGTGAATATAATGGAACAGGTCAATATAATGTAAGAGGTGAATATAATGGAACAGGTCAATATAATGGAAGAGGTGAATATAATGGAAGAGGTGAATATAATGGAAGAGGTGAATATAAGGGAAGAGGTGAATATTTTTTTTTTTTGCTGTGGCAGCCCTGGTGATAAGTTGTAAAAGTAATTGGTCTCGATAAATTTTTATAATTTAAATATTGTAAATTCATTATATCCACCTCAATTTTATGTTATAGTTAATAATTACTGCCGCTTTGTATTTAATATTTAAGAAAGTCGGTACATAAATGTTATATAATAATCATTTTGGTCTTGGAACAAAAAAGTGACAGGTAACGAATATTGTTTTAAAATTATTGTAATTTTTATTTAATATCATTCCTTTTATAATTTTAAAGATCTATTCTATTACTTGGATTTTTTACATTCTTTGCGGGTTTCTTTTCGAATTGTTTTAACGATCATTTGATTTGAGACTTGTAAATAAAAAAAAAACAATAACTCGATATTAGCTTACTCTGCTCCTTCTGTTTTCGATCTTTGTTTTCTTTTATTATTTATAATAAATAGTAAAATGAATACTCGCAACGCCAAGACGCGCCAGATGGAGAACCAACTCCAGCTTGCGCTCCAAGAACTTAAGGCGTCCAGGGAGCAGTGTAAACTGTTGCTTAAGGAAAGGGATGATAATGAAAAAGAAATAGTTAGCATAATTGCCAAAAACACACAATTGAAATGTGATATGGTTAAGTTAGATACAGAATACACTAGTGTTATAAAAGAAAGAGATCAGCTACAGGGAATGGTTAATGAGTTTGACCGATGCAGCAAGGAATATGAGGAAGCTCTCAGGTTCATTGCTGCATTGAAGTTACAGTTGAATGAGGATAATGAGCAAATAATACAATTTAAAACATATATAGATAATCTTAACGCCTCCCAGACTCAAAGCCTGTTCTCTGAGCTTATGCAATGTAATATTTAAAGAATTTTACAGCAATCTGCAACAATAGACTTGACTGGTGACGAATATTCCACTTCAGGAAATTCAGTGAGGATTAATTGCAGTAAAACTAAATTGAAGGAGTATATAAAAGTTAATAAATATATAAGGAAAGTACAAAATTTAATAAAAAATAAGATTAATACCAAAAATTATGTTAATTTATATAAACAAAAGCAAGCATTGATATATGAACTTAATTTGTATTCAGTTGAGGTGGATAACATAAGAAAATGTTATGAGACTGACGTAGAGTGCCTTAAATCAGAAATATTATCTCTTACAAATTCCCTTCAAACTGTATCCAATAAATCAGCCCAAAACGAAATAAAAGAACACATACTGGCTATGGATAATCTGGTAAAGACATGTAAATACAATGAGGAGCGTTTTGACTCCTTAGTTAAACATCAATGTGAGTGTCAGCATTCAATACCAGCTTCTTCAGAGTCGGTGTGTGCTGATAATATTATACCACCACCAAAACTCTATGACAGTGCCATAGCAGAGGAGCTTAAAATGAAAAATAACTTAAATATTAACAAAAATAATATAATTGTGTATAGCGATGACATAGGAAAAAATCTAGGCATAACTTTAAATTACTCTTTAAAGGAACAAAAAATTACAAATTGCTGCATGCCTGGAGCATCTTTTAGTGATATCCTAAATAAAATTGTAGTTACTAAATTTTGCCCAAATAGTACAATAATAATTTTTGTTGGTAGAAGAGGCAGTGTAAACAACAAACAGTTATTAAGATATATTGAACAACTTAATAACTTAAATGTACTCAAAATTGTCTTGTTCACACTGCCTTATATACAGGGATTGCCACAGGAAAATAATTTAAGACATAATTTAAATATACAAATGTATAATTTAATATGTAATAATAATTTAAATTTGAGGAAGGAGGAAAACCGTCGACGAGGTTCGCCACCCGTCACGTCCTGTCTCCCGGAGGGGCGAAAAGTGGATTGCGGAGGCCCGTCTGGCTACGCTGAATGTATGTGGGAGCAATGAATGATAAGATGGATGAAATATGCGAAATGATGAATGATAGAAGAATAGATGTGTTATGTGTGAATGAGACGAAACGAAAGGGAAGAGATGTCACTGCACATGGCATGTATACCGCTTACTAGTCTGGTGTAGACGAGACCGAGCGGGCATGCCAGGGAGTCGGTGTCATCCTTTCAGAAAGAATGGGTCAATGTGTGAAAGAGTATGAATGTGTAAGCCCAAGGCTGCTGTGGATACGAATGAAAGTGGGCTTAAAGAAGTTGTTTGTGCTTGGGGTGTACGCCCCAGATATGTCTAAGCCCACTTATATCCGAGAGCAGTTTTGGGACATGGTAAGGCTGGTGTTGACGAAATGCAAGGAAAATGAAAGTATTATTATGTTAGGAGATTTTAATGGAAGGGTTGGAGTGAAGAGGTCTGGTTATGAAAGGATATTAGGAGCGTTTGGCGATGAAAGAATAAATGAGAATGGTGAAGACCTCCTCACAATATGTGTGGAAAAGAATCTTTTTGTGGCGAACACTTTCTTTCGCCATAAGAGGATTCACATGTATACATGGGAAAGAGGGGATGATAGAAGCATGATAGATTTCATAATTGTGGATGGAAGAATGAGGAGCGCAGTGGTAGATACAAGGGTTTACCGGGGGTCCAACGTAGGGACGGACCATTACTTGGTCTTATGCCAAATTAATGGTCTAATCAAGCGTTGGCGGCATCGGACATCTGTGTCTACCACTGCGTTACAGCGTATAAGAATAGAGAGGTTACAAGATGAAGGTGTGAAAGAGAAGTATAAATGCAGACTGAGGGAAAATATAAGTGTGTTGAATAAATTTTGTATGAATGATTTAGACTTGAAGAATGTATGGAATAATGTTAAGAAAGTTTTGGTGGATACAGCCACCGAAGTATGTGGTCTAAGTAAGAGAACGAATGAAAGGAAAAGTAATACGTTGTGGTGGGATGATGAGGTACGGATGGAAGTTGAAGCAAAGAAGAGGGCATGGCTAGACTTACTAGCAACCAAAGCTGGTAATTCTGGCGGTATGAATGATGAGATAGAAAGAAAAAAGGCAGACTTTAGACGTATAAATAAGAGAGTAAAAGAAGTTGTTGAAAGGAAAAAGCAAGAAAGGATAGATAAGAATGATAGAAGAATATCTGATAACTTCCAGGCAAATATTAAAATGTTCTGGAAGCTCGTAAGAACTGCCAGGGGAAATTCAAAACAGCCTAGAATGAATGCTATACGAGACGAGAATGCCTGCATGCTGAATGATGAAGTTTCGAATTTAAAGAGATGGAAGGAATACTTTGAAAGCGTGTTTAAGAGTGAAGAGTCGTCTGAAGTAAGTGAAATAGAAATTCCAGAAGAAGTGGAGAGAGGTAGGGGAGATAAGTGTAGATGAAATAATGAAAGCAATGAAAAGCATGAAAGCAGGTAAGGCAGCCGGATATGATAGAGTATCACTCGAAATGCTAAGGGCTGGAGAGGGTGTGGTTGCAGGCCTGCTGTACACCTTGTTTAATTTATGTTGGGAAATGAAGCGGGTACCGGAAGACTGGTGCAAAGCCGTTATAGTCCCAATTTATAAAGGAAGGGGGTCGCAGCAGGACTGTAAAAACTACCGTGGTATCAGCTTGCTTAGCATTGTGGGTAAACTGTATGCTAAGGTGCTAATTGAAAGAGTTATGAAAGAAACTGATGGAAAAATTTGGGATGTGCAAGCGGGATTTAGAAAAGGAATGGGATGTACGGATCAGGTCTTTTCCATGCGCATGATCGCGGAGAAGTTTTTGGCCAAAAACCAAAGAGTTTTTTGTGCGTTCATAGACTTGGAGAAGGCTTATGACAGAGTGGACAGAAACGTGTTATGGCAAACACTGACCACATTTGGGTTGAGCGCTGGTCTGATACGGGCATTGAAGTCTCTATATAGGGATTCTAAGTGCCTGTGTCAGGATCAACGGGGCCTACTCGGACTGGTTTGGCATCCATAAAGGTGTCAGACAGGGCTGTGTGGCTTCCCCGTGGCTGTTCAACCTATTTATGGACAGTTGTTTGGAAAATTTGAAAGTAGAAGAATGCGGGTTAAGAATGGGTGAGTTAACCGTCAAATGCCTTTTGTACGCCGATGATCAAGTCATACTTGCGTCTTCGGCAGCTGAGTTGCAAATGATGGTTACATTAATGAATAGGACATTAAAAAAAAAGGGAATGAAAGTGAACGCAAGTAAGACGAAAGTTATGGTTTTTGAAAGAGAAGAAAGCAAAACGATATGTGAAATAAGAATAGAAGGGGAGTTGGTAGAGCAAGTTGATGAGTTTGTGTATTTGGGATGTGTGTTTAGCAAGGATGGTAGATATGATAAGGATATAGAACGACGAGTGAATGCAAGAAATAGAGTGAATGGGGCTCTACACTCTATTGTGAAAAGTCAGAATGTGTCCAAAAAGGCACGTATGGCAATTCACAATGCTGTGTTAGTGCCTACTTTAATGTATGGTAGTGAAAGTTGGGTGTGGCAGAAGAAGCACGAGAGTAGAATAAATGCTGTAGAAATGCGATCATTAAGGAGTATGTTAGGGATGAATCTGAAGGACAGAGTGAGAAATTGTTTAATAAGAGAAGAGTGTGGTTTGCAAGATGATGTTGTGACCAGGATTAAGAAAGGAATGCTTCGGTGGTTTGGTCATGTAGAAAGAATGAATAAGGAAAGAGTGACAAAGCAAATTTATGTTGCAGAGGTGAACGGCAGAGTCGGGAAGGGTCGCCCTAGGCGAAAGTTTATCGACCAAATTGGCGATATATTGGAAATGGGCCAAATCAAGAGTACCTTTAACCGACGAGCGTGTATGCGTAGGTATATGGATGTGGAGGAAGCGAGAGAGGTCTGTCAGGATCGTGCCAAATGGAAGTCCATAGTCTCTGCCTACCCCTCTGGGTGACAGGCGTGAGTGTTTATGTTTATGTTTTATGTGTTTTAAATTTGACATATAATTGTAATGATAATATTGACAAATTTCATGTAATTGACATAAATAATTTAATAAAAAAGTTTTGGACAAAAGATAGGTATTACCTATCCAAATATAATTTAAGACTGATAGCAAATGTGCTATCTTATTATTTACTTTTTAACTCAGCCAAGTTTTTGGCTACCAAGACTGCTTTTATTGGGCAGGATAATTATTTGACAATTAATTTGGAATCAGTTCCAACTAATTTAAATTAGTAAATGCGACAATAGAGGCAATCTCTAGCAATAATGAGAGTTTAATTAACTTTGAATGTAGCCCACAAATAAGTAATAAAAATTGTTTTACACCTGGTGCATCAAAATATACAAGGCATGATGGGCAAAGAATTAGAAGTTGAATTGTTTTAAAAGTAACAACATACATATCCTCTGTATTACTGAACATTGGCTAAAAGATTATAATTTTATGTTTGATTTCAGAAATCACCAGGTGGTCAGTTCCTTCAATAGAGAAAAAAGTTTACGTGGTGGCTCCTTAATTGCCTTACATACACAAGAAACAGAAAAATAAGAAAGTTGTGTTTGTTCCAATAAATGAACATCGCTTGGAGAGGTTTAGAAGTAATATAATAAAAAGACTTCCATCACATTCATTTAAAAACAGTGCTTTTTATTTGTATTGTACGTTATTTGAAATTATAACTTGTGAATTTAGTAGGATATTTACTTCTAAAACTTCCTCTTTTAACAGTCGCAAATCATTTAATGAATGGGCGACAGTAGGAATTTATAAGAGTAGGCAAAGGTTATACGAGCTTTATAATGAAAGATCATTTAATAGTAGTGTTATATTTAGAGATTATGTAAAAACATATTCTAAAATATTTAAAAAAGTGTGCGCCACAGCTAAGACTTTACATTTAAGTAACAAAATTAAAACTGCATCAAACAAAATTAAAATGACCTGGAGAATAATAAATAGTGAAACGGGCAAGGTCAAACCGCGCAACTCGGATTTTCAATTGAATATTAACAATAATATAACCCGATCTGATCAAGAAGTTGCTATGGCTTTTGAGAAACATTTTACTGATGTTCCTTTTTTGACAACTAAATCATTAAACTCTTCTCCTACTGTCGCCGAATCATTGCTCAAACAAAATGTAAAGGCTTGTTCAAATACTTTTAAATTCCATAGAGTACTGCCAAAAGATATCGTTAAATAGTTTAAAACTATTGATGTTAAGAAAACGGCAGATTTATGGGGGATCTTCGTTAAAGTTATTTTATCTATAATTGATATAATAGCACCTTATCTAGCCACTATATTTAATACAAGCGTCGAATCTGGTGTGTTTCCTGATTTAATGAAACTTAGTAAAGTCATACCTTTATTTAAATCTGGTAGTATATTAGACCCCGCCAATTTTAGACCAATTTCTGTACTACCAACATTTAGTAAAATTTTTGAAAAATAATTTTAGATCAAATGTTAAGTTTTTTTTAAATTAATAAATTGCTACATAGAAATCAATTCGGTTTTACAAGGGGTCGCTCAACAACTGACGCTAGAGTTGATTTATTAAATTAAACATTAATTATTATTAAACATATTTTTGCGCATGGGAGAATTCACAGGATGCTTTGGGTATATTTTGTGACCTTTCCAAGGGCTTCGACTGCGTTCACCATGAGACATTAATCAGGAAGCTACAGTACTATGGTGTCAAGAACACAGCGCTTAAACTTATAATTTCATATTTAAGTAATAGAATGCAGAAAGTTATTATCAATGGTAAAAGTTCTTCCGGCTCACCTGTACAAATGGGTGTCCCTCAGGGCTCAATTCTCGGCCCATTCCTGTTTCTAGTGTATATTAATGACTTACCTTCTATTGTAGAGGATAATCATGATATAGTATTATTTGCTGATGATACTTCTTTGATTTTTAAACTTAAACGTCAATCATTTAAATGTGACGAAGTGAATAATGCTATATCAAAATTAGTGCATTAGTTTAACGTTAATAATTTACATTTAAACGGAAATAAAACTAAATGTATTAAATTTACAACAACGAATGTTAGAAATCTGAGTACCAATGTGTTTTTAAATGGGGAAGAATTGAGCCCTGTTGAATCCACTGTTTTTCTTGGCATCACTCTCGACGCAAAGCTACAGTGGGGCCCCCATATATCCAAACTAGCAAGCAGACTAAGTTCTGCAGCCTATGCTGTAAAAAAGATTAGAGGTCTCACTAGTGTCGAGACAGCTAGATTAGTTTATTTCAGTTATTTCCATAGCATAATGTCTTATGGGATTTTGTTATGGGGACATGCGGCTGATTCAAAAACTATTTTTGTTTTACAGAAGAGGGCCATTAGAGCTATTTACAACCTAAAACTGAGAGAGTCTCTTAGAGATAAATTTAAAGAAATAAATATATTAACTTTGGCCTCTCAGTATATTTACGAAAATTTAATGTATGTTCACAAAAAACAAAGGTAGTTTAAGTAAAAAAAAGTGATGTGCATTCTGAAAACACTAGGAACAAACACAAGCTAGTGATTACCAGTTTCTCGACTCCACAGAGTCAGTAATTCATTCTTGGGGCAATGTATACGCTATTACAACAAGGTCCCGGAAAGTGTACAGGCTCTCTCCATTTGCAAGTTTAAATGTTTTGTTAAGTTGAAACTGTATAAAAAGGGTTATTATAGTATAAATGAATACATGGTTGATAATAACCCCTGGAAATGAGGTGATCGCTTCCAAGCTGTTTCTAAAATAAATTTTGTACTTATATAGTTAGTACAACCATTATTGTAAAATTTGCTTTAAAAAAAAAAGTCCCTCTGGGTTTCTTGCTGGTTCTTCCCAGGACAGAGGTTTTTTTTCGAACCAGTGGTAAAGTAAAAAATGACTTTCAATAAGAATTACACATGTGATCTATATTGAATAAAAAATTATTCTATTCTATTCTATAATGGAAGAGGTGAATATAATGGAAGAGGTGAATATAAGGGAAGAGGTGAATATAATGGAAGAGGTGAATATAATGGTAGAGGTGAATATAATGATGGAAGAGGTGAATATAATGGAAGAGGTGAATATAATGGAAGAGGTGAATATAATGGAAGAGGTCAATATAATGGAAGAGGTCAATATAATGGATAAGATGAATATAATGGAAGAGGTCAATATAATGGAAGAGGTCAATATAATGAAAGAGGTCCAATATAATGGAAGTGGTCAATATAATGGAAGAGGTCAATATAATGGAAGAGGTCAATGTAATGGAAGAGGTGAATATAATGGAAGAGGTCAATATAATGGAAGAGGTCAATATAATGGAAGAGGTCAATATAATGGAAGAGATCAATATAATGGAAGAGGGGATAACGTATATGTAGCCTTTTTTGTTTGAATTGGCTGCAGGTTTTAGGTGCAGGTGGCCGGGAGGCCCTTTTTACACGAAATGAGGCATTCCATCTTAGTCCTCACGGGTGACAACGCATCTACATTTTGGATTTGTAATAGAGGATAGATTTACATGTCTATGGGCCGCAGCAACTACTTACCATCAGGTGGACTATGTGCTCGTTTGTCACCCTTATCCCTATAAAAAAAAGGTTGCAGGGTTGTACAAGGAATGTAGCAACTGATGGAAGTACATTTGGAATCAGTGTCCACTTTCCTATTATATCGTTATACAGGTTTCCTATTATATCGTTTGTAAGATCGTTTGTCACAAATTAAAAAAAAAACACACTGTCAACTATACGACACGTGTTTCGGCTCTTAACCCGCATTGATAATGAGAAATAGTCTTTGTGATGGCTGACTAATGCAACTAAAAGATGGCTCCCGTGGCACAGTTGGCTTAGCAATGAGTTGTTGCGCTGGGTGTAGCGGGTCGAATCCTGCACGGAACAAGTATTTGTATGGCCTACAAATAATTGTTCCAGGTCTGGATATTTGCCCTCGTGCAATTTATTTATGTAAACTGCCTCTACGATACAGGAGAAAATCCTAGTGTAAATGTCTTTTAAAAAACATAAAATAATTACTCAGTAGTCTTAACTGATTGTTCATAGTATTTACATTCCTGATTTTAACCTGTGGCAACATTTTTATGCAAAATAATTTAATAATCTTAAAATTTATAAACGTTTGTAAATACTATGTTACGTAAATCGATTACCTGCTCGCTTGATTAAATTACAAAATTTCGTGGGATTCGTTTAGGAAGTTTATCCAAATTCCCTAAGAAGATTTTGTGTCGTCCACTTTTTAATTTAGCTTAGCGTTACTTATGAAATTTATAATTAATTTAGGGTAAAAATTAGTAGTAGTCTTAGGTAAACAAGATACTTTCCCGAGACGAATAAAGTTGGGGAATGTCCACCAACCAGAATCAGAAAAATTTTAGTGGTTACTATGTAATTTCTGCAACTGACTGCCTAGGTCTAGTGGTCGTGAACGCGATTGCCGATTTTAAGGTTTCGGGTTTGAATCCCGGGTGGTTTCTGTAAGATTTATCTGCAATCATATTTATGTGAGATGAAAAGAGTATTTTACTGTCGAGCCAAACTCTCAAGTCACACACAATACTGACTCTCTCAACTACAATCTTATTGAAATTATACGCGTATGTAATCGGATTAATTTTTCGTGTAAAATTAATACATTGGCATTTTTCGATGTCGATTGTAATCTTATTTCTTACATAGTAATCAAATAAATTATCTAAATCCTGCTGCAGATGTTAACAGTCAACAGTGGAATGTACTTGCATATAAATTGTTTTGTTGTCAGCATATAACAAGTGACGAGAATTTTAAAACAGGCATATGTATCAAAATATACGCATTATAAAATGAGGTGCCAAGGTGTGAGCCCTGTGGAACATCGGACCGTCTTGTAATATAGTCGGACTTATATCCACCTATTACAACCACCTGAGAGCGATTAGTATGATAGGAACTGATACATCTTTATAAGTCCTCATGAATCCCCAAGATATAGTTTGTTTAAAAGAATGACGTGATCTACATGGTCGAAAGCGTTTTCGAAATCCGTGTAGATCACATCCACCTGATCTCCATTCTTCATAATATGATTAATTAAAAAAATCAGAGAATAACGAGAAATTAGATACTGTCGACCTTCCTCTTAAGAAACCATGTACCGTTTGAAGTATTGTAGTGTTATACTACTTACATTCATTGTACACTAATTCTTCATTCTGTTTTGATATTCTGCATTCATGTTTTGCATCACTTTATACTATTTTTTTCATTCTGTTTTTGATTTTCTGCATTTATATTTGCATCACCTTTATTTCTATAGGATCCTGTAACGTTTTTACACAATAACATATAATTTTACTTCGTATTTTCACACTATTTATCACTTTTAAAATAGCTGTCAATGAAGTCTTACCTTTTATGGTATTTTATTGAATTCTCTGTAACTCTACAATTTCAGGCTTCATGCACCGCAGCCGTGCATAAGTTTTTCCTATGTGAATCATATCTCAATTCATACTTAAATGTAATATTTCTTAATAAAAGTCCAAAAACCAAAAATTGGTTTTTATGACAACTACTATTTATACCGTTGTCATGGCAATTTTTATTCAAATTCGTTACCGATATAATGTTTTATCTCGATATTTTCACATAAATACTCTTTTGCTCTAGGTCATTTACAATAAATTTCCTTTTAATTTAAATAATTTTTCCGTTCTCTCTAGAAAGATATAAAAGCCGAACAATCGGTGAAGAAAGGCAGTCTTGCTTCAGTTCTCGTATCGGAAGCATCTTCTAAAGGCCTTATCCCGGGCCGCTCTGCCCGGGATCCTGCAAGCCTCTATCCTCCCTGAAGCCACTGGACTCTACGATCCGTTGCTCTGCCTGAAGTCGCCCGGATCCTACAAAACGTTGCTCTGCCTGAAGTCGCCGAGATCCCACAAGTCTCTACTCTACCTGGAGTCGCCGGAACCTACAAACCTCTGTTCCGCCCGAAATCCGGAACCTACAAACTTCTGTTCCGCCTGCAGTCACCGGATCCTGCAGGCCACTGCGCTGTCTGAAGTCGCTGAGGATCCTGCAAGCTCCTGTCTGGGCTGAAGTCGCCGATCCTGCAATCGCCGCATTCACCTGAGGTCGTCCCCTAGAGACGCCCACGCCTACCCACCTACGCCGTGCGTGCTCGTTCCAGGCGCTGAGAGCACGCTTGGGATCTTCGGACTCAGCTACGACATAAATCTTTTTTTATTACCTTTTTTTTAAAAAATAATTTGTAAATCACATCATCCATCCTCACATTCATACTCCATTTTTGATATATAAAATTGTAAATACTCTTTTAAAAACTTAAATATATTATTGTCTTGGTCTATTTGGTTGTTTTGCTGATCGTAGGTTAGTTTTCCTTCTCTTTTAATTGTCGCTTCACGACAGTTTGGCGCCCAACGTAAAAATCCTCTTTCTCTCTTAATTCTTCACCTTTACTGCGCCTTGTCTAGTTCCTTTTGATTTAATTGCTTTCCCTTTTGTTGTTAACTTACTATTCATACATTCATTTACACATCCTTTTCATACCTTCAAAATTCTAAAACAAAACTTCTTCTAGTTTTTCAACTTATCTGGATTATATTTAGGCCTACATATAACACTTCACTTACATTCATCACCTTAACCTACCTTTTATTCCAGATAACTTAAAGAGGTACAATTTTTCTTCAAAATTCTAAAACAAAACTTCTTCTAGTTTTTTCAACTTATCTGGATTGTATTTAGGCCTACATATAACACTTCATTTACATTCATCACTCTAAGTTACATTCATCACTATAATATTTTTTATTCTAGATAACTTAGAGGTACGATTTTTAATAATATTTTTATTTCTTAACTTAACTTTACACTTTGCACTTTATATAAAATGTGTTTTGAAAAGCTGAAGCAAAACAAACCATAACTTTTCTAAACATTTATTAACTGTTAAATACTTTTCTAAACATTTATTAACTGTTAATTTGTATATATGTATAAAATATAACTGTTAATTTGTATATATGTATAAATATCACCATTTTCACCTTATTATTTTCTTTAATTTGTTTGTTTGTTTGATGATCCAGTGTTCTTCAACACATCTTGCTTTAGGACCTCGAACTTTCGTTGGTTAATCGTCACTTTTTATTTTTATTTCAGACACATCTCGTTGGTGATGTTGCTGATCTCTGGCTTTGAGCCCTACCGCTCTGGCCGTTCTTAATCTTTACTTAAGTCATAGCGACTAAAGCTTACTTGAGGTATTTCTTTACCTTTATCTTCACTTGGGAGCAGCTGACTACTCCCTTAATTTTTATCTTCACTTAGGAGCGGTTGACAACTCCTTAAATAAGCCTGAATGTCCTTGTGAAAACACACTTCTAAGAGTGGTGTTTCTTCGACTAATTTTTTTTTCCACACAGGAGCGGTTGACTACTCCTTAAATAAGCCTTAATGTCGTTTTGAAAACACACTTTTAGAGTGGTAGTCATTGAATGTGAACTCCACCCTTACCTGAATGCAGATGATGAATGTAAGAGATAGTATATCTGATTTTGACTGGTGATGTCTGTTTCTGCAAAGCTGTGTTTTTATGGTTTATTTTAGGATGTATATATCAAAATTTTTGCTGAGTCAAAAATTTTCCAGGGTCGGGGGGAAAATGTAGTGTTATACTACTTACATTTCATTGTACACTAATTCTTCATTCTGTTTTGATATTCTGCATTCATGTTTTGCATCACTTTATACTATTTTTTTCATTCTGTTTTTGATTTTCTGCATTTATATTTTGCATCACCTTTATTTCTATAGATCCTGTAACGTTTTTACACAATAACATATAATTTTACTTCGTATTTTCACACTATTTATCACTTTTAAAATAGCTGTCAATGAAGTCTTACCTTTTATGGTATTTTATTGAATTCTCTGTAACTCTACAATTTCAGGCTTCATGCACGCAGCCGTGCATAAGTTTTTCCTATGTGAATCATATCTCAATTCATACTTAAATGTAATAATTTCTTAATAAAAGTCCAAAAACCAAAAATTGGTTTTTATGACAACTACTATTTATACCGTTGTCATGGCAATTTTTATTCAAATTCGTTACCGATATAATGTTTTATCTCGATATTTTCACATAAATACTCTTTTGCTCTAGGTCATTTACAATAAATTTCCTTTTAATTTAAATAATTTTTCCGTTCTCTCTAGAAAGATATAAAAGCCGAACAATCGGTGAAGAAAGGCAGTCTTGCTTCAGTTCTCGTATCGGAAGCATCTTCTAAAGGCCTTATCCCGGGGCCGCTCTGCCCCGGGATCCTGCAAGCCTCTATCCTCCCTGAAGCCACTGGACTCTACGATCCGTTGCTCTGCCTGAAGTCGCCGGATCCTACAAAACGTTGCTCTGCCTGAAGTCGCCGAGATCCCACAAGTCTCTACTCTACCTGGAGTCGCCGGAACCTACAAACCTCTGTTCCGCCCGAAATCACCGGAACCTACAAACTTCTGTTCCGCCTGCAGTCACCGGATCCTGCAGGCCACTGCGCTGTCTGAAGTCGCTGAGGATCCTGCAAGCTCCTGTCTGGGCTGAAGTCGCCGATCCTGCAATCGCCGCATTCACCTGAGGTCGTCCCCTAGAGACGCCCACGCCTACCCACCTACGCCGTGCGTGCTCGTTCCAGGCGCTGAGAGCACGCTTGGGATCTTCGGACTCAGCTACGACATAAATCTTTTTTTATTACCTTTTTTTTAAAAAATAATTTGTAAATCACATCATCCATCCTCACATTCATACTCCATTTTTGATATATAAAATTGTAAATACTCTTTTAAAAACTTAAATATATTATTGTCTTGGTCTATTTGGTTGTTTTGCTGATCGTAGGTTAGGTTTTCCTTCTCTTTTAATTGTCGCTTCACGACAGTATTCCACGTTCTATAAGAGCACAAATACATATAGCTTTATAAACAATATTTTCTAGTAGTTTACTAATTGCATCCAAGATTGAGATGGGACAATAATTGTTAATGGACGACTTAGAACCCTTTTTATGCACTGGCAAGTTGTGGACTTTTTCCATAATATTGGAAAAATGCATTCTCCCAGAGATTGACGAAAAAGAATTGAAATAGGTACCGCTAAACTTATTTCACAGGCTAATAAAAATAGCAGTTACACCATCGTATCTGAACCCCATAGATTTATCTAAGGACTTAAGTAATTATAAAATGGTATTCTCTGAAATGTCAATATTAGATATGATTAAATCGGTTGTTTCTTCTCCATCGGTTGTGAGTTCTTCGAGCTATAGAGCTACATAGACCTTTGTCACTTCTGCTAACTGAACCGTTGCGCTATATCGACTACACTGGAATACTGTGAATATCCTAATTACATAGTCTATCATGCAGACAAACTCGGAACGACCTATATAGAGAGCTATGCTAAACGACCTTGAGCTCCACGCAACACCCACTTATTTAACACGTTTTTTATAGGATAGGGCGAGTGGCGCATCGCCATACCAACATTCCTCCTCCACTGCGACCCCACCTCGGCTGCTGCGGTAGGGGGAGAAGGCACTCCTCTCACCGCAGCCCACCGACACACATCCGAAGTGGGCTCACCAAGCCCACTCGGAGTGGCCAACTTGGGCCGGCTCTACACCATGGGCCAGCCAAAGCGTTCCTCTTTGTTGACCGCTGGTGACCAAACCATGACCACTAAACTCCCCCGCCACGACAAAGCGCGAACCCGTTGGGGGGGGGGGGGGGTTTGATATTAGACCTATCTAGTCGGACATTTTGTCCTATGTAAACATACTCGTCAAGAGTTTCGAATAAACACTATTTAGATCATTCAGTCTACTGGTCCTCCAGCATTTCTGCTATAATGACTATATCGTCGGAAAATCGATGTTGAATGATATACTCACCATTGATGTTAATAGTAAAATTATGGTATATGTAGCAATTGTCATGGTAGCTCACATTGCGAGCAATTTAGTTTTGATTTCCGCCGGCAACGATACAATTTATTAATTGTAATTTAACGTGCTAATTTACGAGTTTCAAGGGAAAGGAAAACATCTTGAGGATGACATCTGAATCTACAATTCTTAATTACATGTTGTTTCGAGGATATCTGAAGTCCGCCTATTCACAAAGTCATAGCGCGGCAAGCTCTTGCTACAATGCTTTCAGAAATGTGGGTAGGCCTGAGCCCAGCAGTAGAATGTTATATACAAAGATTAAAATTTTACTTTTAAAAAATAGTGAGAGCCTCTATATAACCATGGCTCTCCGCATAAAGGAAAAATATCTCTTACCAAGAATAACTTACTAGCATTAAGACACACTATGTATAATTCTCCTCAGACGTTTATATTTGATATCGCTTTGAACTTAAATGATTTATAACCTTCCTTTATCTTGAAATGTTTTATTTACAGTCCGTACCTAGAGGTCCTGCGTAATAAAACCTCGTGTTAAGCCTTGGGTTGGACGTTAGTAGAATGAATGTCAATTTATTTTAAAAGCTCCATGAATAACTTAAAAGAGAAGCTGTATTTACGCAAACATAAATATCATTATTTGCTACTTAAAAATGAGGTGACTCAAAGAATAATAATCATCGCCATTAGCGTCTTAAATGTTTCTCTGTAAGACATTTTTTTATAGAAGTAAGATAATTAAACGAGCACACAGTCCACCTAATGGAAAGTAAATGCTGTGGCAAATAGACACCTATATTTATTATTTAATGAAAATAAAAATACAGGGTTATTTTTTAAAGAGTAGCCAATATTTAGACTTAAGTTTAAACATATAAAACATGACATACCGTTATTGCAGTTTATGAAAATATGAGTACTAAGGCTTGTACTTTTACAAAGGCTTCTACTTTTTGCAAAGGTGAACGCACATTTGTCAGCACCGTACGCGCCGCATTTGCTGATGGCCTCACACATTGCACATACGTATCGTACGCGCCGTACGCAATTCTTTATTATTGCCAACTACTTTGGCAGTTTTTTCTAACCACTGGTGTGAAAAGGTACAATAACATTATTAGCTATGGAATAATAGTTGCAATAGTCTGCTTATCAGCAGAGGAAAAATAAAATAAAATTCGAAGAATAAGAAGATTCTAGATTCACAATGTTCATTTAAAAACGCTGTAGCATGCATTATCTGACAAATAATTTTTTGCCTACACATCATTACATCATTACAGCCCTTCACAAGTCCACTGCTGAACATAGGCCTCCCCCAAAGAATGCCACAAAGCACGGTCCTGAGCCACCTGCATCCATCGACTTCCTGCATGTCTTACCAGGTCGTCACTCCATCTCGTGGGGGGACGCCCTACACTTCGCCTACCGGTACGAGGCTGCCACTCGAGAACCTTTATTCCCCATCGGTTGTCGGTTCTTCGAGCTATATGGCCGGCCCACTGCCACTTCAGCTTACTAATCCGTTGGGCTACGTCGGTTACTCTGGTTCTACTGCGGATATCCTCATTCCTGAGTTTATCACGCAGAGAAACTCCGAGCATAGCCCTCTCCATAGCTCGCTGAGCGACCTTGAGCTTCCTCATACGGCCACACAGTAAAAGTAAATACTTCTGAAATGGATTTGGTCATTTTAATGCCCACCACTCTGAATGACTTGGTTCCCGTTTAACCGATCATGCGGGTAGATCTGTTTATGACTTTGCTTTGATATATGTATGGTCTGACACAACTGATTACTTCGCCTACGCTGGATCATGTACCTTCATTGCTGGACCTTCTGCTGACCTCTCAAGCGGACGGATATTAGGTCACCCGGAGTACGGCACCACTCACGCTCCCATCGCAGTTGCGATCTGCGGCTTACCGCCGTGTTTGGCACTATAGGTCGGCCGATTGGGACGGGATGCGGTCTTTTTTGCATCCTACCCTTGAGGGCAGGTTTTATCCCAACGTTGTTGCTAATTCTGTCGCTGACGTAGTACTTCAGAAAGAAAAGGCTGGCAATGCATCTGCAATTCCCCTGGTGTTGTAGTTGTTAATGGATGGCGGTAGTCACTTACGATCAGGTGAACCGCATGCTCGCTTGCCCTCTATAAAACATATTCAAAAAGTAAAAATATATTTCGAAACGTGGAAGAGGCTTAATGGTGGAGTGATTATCGTGCCACTAAGTAAAGCTTAATTCTACTGAACCACTAGAAAACACACCAGTCACTGAATGCAATAATTTCTTACTAGAAGGGGCTTTGAAACCACCAGTTTTAGTGGAAAATCCACTAAGTTGGCAACATTAGACAGCACTGAGTATCAGCAGGCGCCGAACATGCTGCATTATATGACGTCATCAGCCTCCTTCAATATTCGGATACCTGTTGCATTTTATAAAATACTGCGCGTACGGTGAGAGTGTAATGTACGCGCTTTCATATGATTTCGTAAAACCGAATTCTAAAATGTGGCACGTACAGCTCGTGCTGCGCGTACGGTGCTGACAAATGTGCGTTCACCTAGGATGAAACGCCTCATAACCAATGAAAAGGGTCTCCTGTTCTCGTTACTCACCATAATAAACGCTATAGAATTATGATGCTACTTCACAATGATATTATATGCGAGTGTGATCCTGCCTCGGTCAAGCTGACCCATGCGTACTGCAGTAATAATTCAGCTGGCGTGACTCTATTACGCACGTACGTTTAGTCGGTGTTAGAAGTATTACTTCTTTACAAATTATATTAGCAACGATTGCATTGATCTATTACTAAGCCTCCACTGTCCGTGCGTCCGTCCGTCCGTACGTTCGTCTGTATCTCCTCGTCTATCCGTTAGCTATATCTCATGATAAATTTAAGAGTGGTAGAGCCACGCGGCAGCTTTTGCTGTCGCACGGATGGGCCGGCTCGAACCGGGGTGGTACCACGACCTCACAGAAAACCAGCGTGAAGTAGAGGTTCACCTCTGCGTTTCGCTTGGTGAGTGAGGGTCGTTGTCACCCGTGAGAGTCCTCACGGGTGACAACGCATCTACATTTTGAATTGTAATAGAGGATAGATGTAGATGTCTATGGGCCGCAGCAACCACTTACCATCAGGTGGACTGTGTGCTCGTTTGTCACCCTTATCCTATAAAAAGAAATGATCTGTAATAGGTACGTAGACAGTTGAAATTTTCACAGAATATATATTTCTGTTGCCGCTATAACAAAAAATAATAAAAATTTAAATAAATTCAAAATTAAAGGGGGCTCCCTTACTAAAACCTGTGTGACGGTCCAGAAACCTTCATGGACGAGTCCAAGTCGCACTTTTTTTCCTTTGAACTTGATTACGAGAAATTCAGGGCTAATTTTAACCATATTGCGTATATTATGTAAAATTGTTTTGCAATTTGTATTAAAAGCTATTTTTTTATTAATACAAGAAATGTTAAAAGCCCGAAACGAAGGGTATTGTTAAAGTATTCACATGTATGGAGCGGTCGTTATCCACACTGCCAGCGTTATATGTTATAGCGATTTTAGTAGACGTGATATGACCCCACATTGCGAACATCGGTTTCGCATTACACGAAAATTGTTCTAACATTACTCTTGGATAACCCACTGTAACAACTGGCCTTTGTTTGAGTAACGTACCGTCTTTATTGATTTTTGCATAATCACTATTAAATATACGCAGATACACCCACACACTTATACTTTTGATAAATTATTTTAGTACCTTCACAAAATGCCTAATCCAAAACAAAATGGATCAAGGAAAAAAAAGAAAAATAGAGCTACACAGCTGTTATGGTTGCAGCAGTTTGAAAGTAGACTCACACTGCAGTCATGTTCGCAGCAGTGTGAAAGTAGAGTTTATCTGTAGTTAAGGTTGCACTAGTATGAAAGTAGAGTGACAGTGTAGTCATAGTTTCAGCGGTATGAAATTAGAGCCAAGCTGCTGTTTTAGTTGCGTCAATAAGAGTCACGCTACAGTTATGGTTGCTGATTTATGAATTATCTCAAACGATGACAAACCACGCACGCACATCATAACAACGTAGGATTATGATAATGGTAAGGTGAGTGAAGAGAACCGAAAACCTTTTTCACTGGTCATTCGTAGTTATTATATCGTAATCCTCAAAAACGACAATGTACCTCTGCATTTGATTTTTAATCCAGAATAGATGCAGGAACCTATGAGCATTCACTTAACATTTGGCGGATTGTGTGCTCGTTGTTAACCCTTATTTAAGTATAATTTTTATAATGAAAAAACTTCAAAGAGCTGCAAAGTTGAATACCTTAATATTTTATATACAAAAACCTTTATCAGCCTCATTTAAAAATGACAAACACACCTAGGAAACAGAAAATCTTCCTTTTTTATAATCGGTTAAAATACGTGAAAATCTTAACTCATTTTCTGACATGTAGCATGAGTCAGTACCAAAGTGCCATTCTTGGACGGTTCTTTATCTAAAGTGGAAAAAGCGTCAAAATCATAAAGCTCTATTTTTTAATTTAGTGTCGAAAATTAATTTTACTAAAAGCAAAAGCAGTCTTCAAAGAACTAAAGAGAATAAAGTAATTTCATATTCTGATGTCGGTACTAAGAAAAAGAGTACTCTTAGCTACATTAAAAACTTCATCCCTTTTTTTGGTTACCCTTAGTGGTAGATTTTTTCTTATAATTTATATACACAGATGAAAATATTGCGTAATATATATACAAAAGAACATGCAGTCGGATCGTTGTGTTTTTCTCTAATATACTATTTTTTAATTTGACTAAAATATCTCTATAAAAGCTAAAAGATTAACTATTTGCCTTTTATTATTTAATTCCTTTTTTAAAATGTTTAACTTTTCCTGGCAGCTATTTTCCCTTTAACAATTAAACAATGTCCCTCAAATGCGGTGCGTGTTGATAAGAGCCGTCCTTAATCTTTGTTACGCCTTTGTCCTTTGTTTGTTTTTTTGTATTCTCAGATGAAAATTGTTTAAGCCTGTTTATATTAATCCCAGGTATTGTTTTTTGTTTCTGTCATATAAGATTAATTTGATAATTATTTTTCAAGTAATGGGAGTGACAAACAAACATACGAGGGATGACACAAAAGTAATGATAATGAATATTGAACACGGTGATTAGAGTTAATTTTTTTATTGCATAGTCTCCTTACAAGTCAGTGCATTTAGTCCATCTCTTTTCTAAACCCAGAATTCCCTTAGAAAAAAAATCTTTATCTTAACCCTCCAAAAAGGCCTCAACAGCGTCCATCACTTCGCTATGTTCTGTAAATTTCTTGTCCCGAAGGTGTTCCTTGAGTCCAAATCCCGTTTCTTGAATGGCAGCCATCGCAACTGCGGCTTTGTGATCCGGAGCGTTGTCTTGGTGAAATTAATGGAGTGTTTCATCTATCGGCATCTGTACCTACGTTATAGAGCGAATTTATATTTTGTCCACTCTCCATCCCCTAACCGGGTTAGAGTCCCCCCCCCCTCCCCGCAGAAAGTGTCCGGAAGTGCAGTTTTTTCCAGTTTCAAAGAAAACTGTACACGATACATGAACAGTTTGTAGGTATAAAATGATCCTTAATAAAGTTGCTATCAATCTCTTATAAATAAAAAAGCGACATCTCTTACAGTTTTTGCGTTATCTGCCACGAAATATGAACATTTTTATCAATTATCAATATTTTTATTTCAAATAACATGTGGACAATAAAATCCTGATCTGCTTAGAACCTTTCGAGATTCCCTCCTTGAAATGTCGACTCGTTTTTTCTTTTGCTCGTCGGTTAAAATTCTCGGTACCCAACTCCCATTTTGGTATGCAATTCGTTCGCAAGGATTCTTCGAACACTGCATTTGTGATGCACTGCTCCACATATCTTAGTTCTCACGGGTGACAACGAATCTACGATTTCATTCTATATCGAAAAAAGATGTAGATGTCTATGACTTACAGTATCCATTTGTTATTGGAATGTTTGCTGGTTTATCACCCTTGCATCTACAAAATAACAAGAAAACCACTACAACAGATAATGAATTCGAGTAATCGAACTCTTAAATGTTGTTACAAGTCAACATCACTGTTCGATATGAAATAAATCATTACATAATCTCACATACATAAACATAATGTAGATAAAGACCTGCCCCTTGAACGTGACTTTTCTGTAGTATCGAAATCTTTTCGCCATTAAATGACTGTATGACCAACACATCGCTCCATTTACAAAGGGAAATAAAAAGGTCAAACTGGAAAAGGGAAATGTCAAAAATTGTGCTAAGGGCAATGATCTATCTTTAAAATGAATACCGGACACACACGGTCAAAAAAGGCGCAACAAAAAGTAGTGGTTTCGATATTTACCGACAAACACTTTAATTTCATTCATTTGTATAGAAGCAAAATCTTCAATAATACAAAAGCAAAGACAAAATGTAATAAATATAAACCACAGTTGCCAGTGAATTGGAAAGAAGGATAATTCTGATTCACTTGCCTAAGTAAGGGTTTCCCTTTTATTGAAAGCGGGATTTTTCACTCACAATGGCGAAAAATCGCCGTAGGCTGTGGACGCAGATAAGGGCCTCCCTTAACCCTCGTCACGCCTTTCCCTTTGTTTGTTTGTTTGTTTGTATTTTTATTCCACACTCTCTTATTCCTGAGTGGATTGTTTTAGCCGCTAAAAATATATTTTTATTTTTATTAGCTTCGATACGAATAAAAAAATAGTTCAATTTATGAAAATAAATATCACAGTACGCGAGCAACCAATCGGCTCCAATGAAATTGTTACTTATAATTTTAAATGCTAATTTACCACATTCTCAGCGGTGAAGGAAAACATCGTAAGGAAACTGTATATCTAAGAATTAAAAAAAAAAATATTACACGTGAAATCCGCCAACGGGACCTAGAGCAGCACGAATATTTTCTGAACCGATATACCTACCGTGTATATGATATGATGAAAATTTGAACTTTCAAATTTGGAATTAATTTTCAATCGGAAGTTGAATTATTTTGAGGTTAAATATGAAAATCCATTCCCGTCAATTTCACACAATTACCGAAATAATTTCGCCTCATAATCGCTCCATTTGCCGTTCGTTTAAGCATTCCGACAGCAACGAACTCATCCATATGTATGCAGCGGGACAGAGCTTAATTGTAGTAAACAAGACACGTACCAGTCACGTACTAAACGAGATTGCAACATGCCTGATTGCAGACGACTTCTACGAGCATTTGCCGTAAACGATTTGCAATTTCCTTCTTTATTAAGCATAAATCTTACCAAACTGAAGCAGTTCGATAAAGTATTTCTTATACAAAACACGAAACATTAGAATGGCAGAATTTTTTTATCCCATCTGTAGAAAAGTAAAATAGCATTTTTATAGAATATATAGAAGGGTGTGAAGCTTATATGTGTGACAAAAAAGCACTCAGTCCATTCTATGGTAAGTGGATGCTTAAGCCCACTTAAATCTACATTCATCCTTAATTAAGAATTAAAATGCAGATGCGTTGTCACCCCTGAGTACTAAGATGGAATGCCTCGCTTCCAGTAGAAAGGGTCTCCGGTTCTCTACACTCACCATACGTAACAGCAGCATTGAGCAGTTATTTTACGATGGTATTATGTGAGAGTGTGACCCTGGTCGAGCCGACCCATATGTGTTACAACTATAATATAGCTGCAACGTGGCTCTATCACGTATACCCTTTTAAAAAAAATGGCGTTAGACTATGACGAATGAAAGCATTATCAGTTAAGTGAGTAATTCTTGTAACAAAAGATAAATAATGGCTAACCCGACAGGAAAATATACAATAAAGTATGGGAGACGTGCCTTTACAAGAAAATAGGTGAACTTGGAATCTTTAGTCACATTAATAACACAATAAACACAAAGTAAAAAATTGCTCTTCACGTTCATGAAGCAGTTAAAGAAATTTTTGTACTTTTGTACTTTGTTAAAATTAATTATATAGAATAAAATATAATATATTATTATTTTTTGAATATATATAATAAGAATACTTATTAAAAGTTACTTATACTGTCACCGCTGGTCCGAAATAAATGTCCTGAAAATTACCAGCAAGAAACCCAGTAAAACTTTTTTAAACATAGATTAATAATATATTATGTTGCACATTCACATTATACATGGCTTCTTAAAAAAATTATGAGACAGTGCAAATCATTTTTTTTTGAAGTGGCAACCCCAGGAATAAGTTTGTAAAATATTAGCTCCCAAATAAATTTAAGTTTTACTATTATAAATCATTAATATCCACCTCAATTTTGTGTTGCAATTGTTAATTGTGTTTAAATTATACTGTGTATTAAGTAAAACGTAAGTTACTTACCTAAATATATTATATTTTCGATATACGTTCGGATTTTAAGTGACAGGTAACGTACGTATTGTTTGAATATTGCATATTGTAATTCTTGTTATCCCTTTTTATTACATAATTTTCAGTTCGGTTTTACATATTTAAATCTTTTCTTAAGCGTTTCATTTAAAATCTACAAATATAACCTCACACCATAACTTCTTGTCGTTATTTACACTGCTACTTCTGTATTAAGTAGAAGTTCTAGTTTTAATATTTTAACTAATAAATACATAGCAAAATGAATACTCGTAATGCCAAGACGCGCCAGCTTGAGACCCAGCTCCAGCTCGCGCTTCAGGAACTAAAGGTGTGCAAGTTGCAGTGTGAAATATTACTAAAAGAAAGGGATGACAATGAAAAAGAAATAGTTGAAATAATTAAAAAGAATACACAATTAAAGTGTGACATGGCAATGTTACACACAGATTATCTTAATGTATTAAAAAAAAGGGACCAGCTTCAGGGAATGGTCAATGAGTTTGATCAGTGCAGCAAGGAATATGAGGAAGCTCTTAAATTCATTCATCATTCATCATCATTACAGCCCTTCACAAGTCCACTGCTGAACATAGGCCTCCCCCAAAGAATGCCACAAAGCACGGTCCTGAGCCACCTGCATCCATCGACTTCCTGCATGTCTTACCAGGTCGTCACTCCATCTTGTGGGGGGACGCCCTACACTTCGCCTACCGGTACGAGGCTGCCACTCGAGAACCTTTCTTCTCTATCGGTTGTCGGTTCTTCGAGCTATATGGCCGGCCCACTGCCACTTCAGCTTACTAATCCGTTGGGCTATGTCGGTTACTCTGGTTCTACTGCGGATATCCTCATTCCTCAGTTTATCACGCAGTGAAACTCCGAGCATAGCCCTCTCCATAGCTCGCTGAGCGACCTTGAGCTTCCTCATACGGCCAGCAGTGAAGGACCACGTCTCAGTTCCGTAAGTCATCACTGGCAACACGCACTGGTTGTACAATTTTGTTTTAAGGTTTTGAGGTATTTCTGACGAGAAGATGTGTCGTAGCTTCCCGAACGCTGCCCAGCCGAGTTGAATCCGTCGATTGACCTCTCGGTCGAAGTTGGACTTACCTAGTCGAACTATTTGTCCCAGGTAAACATCCTCGTCAACAACTTCGAGCTTAGTGCTCCCAACAACAACCGGCATAGCTGTGACATGGACATTAAACATAATCTTTGTTTTGTCCATGTTCATCTTAAGACCTATCCGTTGGGAGACACTATTGAGGTCATTGAGCATAGTGCTTAGGTAACTTAAATTCATTGCTGCATTGCAATTACAATTGAATGAAGTCCAAGAGCAAATTTTACAACTAAACAAAAACTTAGACAACTTAAAAGCCTCCAAGACTCAGAGTCTGTTCCATGAACTTGTAGAATGCAGAACGTCTCAAGAATCCTCAAAATTGTTACAAACATCATCAACAGTGGATTTGACAGGTGAAGATGTCTTCATATCGGGAACAGCAGGAAGAATCGCTTGCAGTAACAATAAATTAAAAAAATACATTAAATTAATAAATACATTAATAAATTGCAAAAAAAAACATAAAAAATAAAATAAGTATTAAAAATCATGTTAAGTTATGTAAAGAAAAACTAGAATTAATTAATAAGGTCAAAATATATTCAATTGAGGTGGATAGCATTAGGAAAAGTTATGAGACTGACATGGAGTATCTTAATTCAGAAATTTCTTCACTTCATAATGCACTACAAGTTATAACAAATAAATATAAATTAGCTCAAAATGAAATAAAGAAACATATACTGGCCATGGACGAACTGGTGACACTGTGTAAATATAATGAGGAACGTTTTGAGTCATTAGTAAAGCATCAGTGTGAGTGTCAGCGCTCATTACCGGTTACTTCAGGGACAGTATGTGTTAATAATATAGAGAAAATTAATCCCTCTCCTACTTATAAACTCCATGACAGTTCCAGAACAAAAAATAATTTGAATAATTTAAATGTTAGCAAAAATAATATTGTTGTGTACAGTGATAATATAGGTAAAAACTTAGGTTTAGTGTTAAATAACTGTCTAAAGGAACACCAAATTACTAATTATTGTATGCCTGGAGCAACATTTAGTCAAATTATAAATAAAATTCTAATAAGTAGCCATAGTTCTAATAGTATATTGATACTTCTTATTGGGAGAAGGGGCAATGTGAATAAAAAATAAAAAACAATTATTGGATTATATTGAAATTCTAAATAATTTAAATGTTCACAAGATTGTTCTAATTACATTGCCTTACTTATGGGGTCTGCCACAAGAAAATAAATTAAGACATGATTTAAATATCCAAATGACTAATTTAATATGCAATAATAATGTAAAACTGACATATAATTGTAATAATTATAAATTTCATTTAATTGATTTAAATAATTTAATTAAGAAGTTTTTGACAAGAGATAGGTATTACCTATCAAAGTATAGTTTAAGACTGGTAGCAAATACGCTATCTTATTATTTATATTTTAACTCAGCCAATGATTTGGCTACCTTGACACCTGCTTCTTTTGAGCAACAAAATAATTTTACATATGATTTGGAACCAGTTCCAAGTAATTTAAATTAGATAATAAGACAAAAGAGGTAAGTAGAGGTAGCAAAGATAATTTAAATAGCTTAGAGTGCAACTTACCAATACATAATTATGTAATTTCACAAAATAACAATAATAAAAACTGTATCAACCTGGTGCATCAAAACATACAAAGTATGTTAGGCAAAGAATTAGAAATTGAATTATTTTTAAATAGTAACAGTATACATATTTTATGTATTACTGAACATTGGTTGAAAGATTATAACTCCATATTTACTCGTAATTTCAGTAATCACCAGGTGGTCAGTTCGTTCAATAGAGATACTAAGTTACGTGGTGGCTCCTTAATATTAGCTAATAAATCCTTATCATGTAAAGAACGTAAAGACATTGTGAGCCTCTCTGTTGAGCGTACTGTAGAAACGGCATGCGTTGAGCTTGAGCACCTTATTTTTGTCAGTGTTTACAGACACCCATGTTCAAATTATGATACCTTTGAAAAGGTTATGGAAGAAGTTTTAGTTAAGCTTAATAAACAGAATAAATCTCTTGTAGTGTGTGGAGACTTTCATATCAATCTCCTGGAAACGTCTTCCATCAGTATTAAATTTTGCTCTTTGTTAAAATCCTATAATCTTGGTAATTTATTCTTTGAAGCTACACGTATTGCAGGGTGTAGTGCAACTTGTATTGATAATATTTTTACAGGTGTTGCACCAATCAATAAATCAATAATTTAAAAACTTAGTTCAGATCACTGTGGACAACTGGTTTCATTACCTTATATGCACAAAAAACAGGTAATTGAGAAAAGTGTGTTTGTTCCTATTAATACAAAACGCCTGGAGAGATTTAGAAGTAATATGATAAAAAACCTTCCATCACTTTCTTATAAGAACAATGCAGACTATTTATATGGACAATTATTTACCCTTATAAGCAATGAATTTAAAAAAAACATTTACTTCTAAAACATTCTCCAGAAACAGTCGCAAGGCATTTAATGAGTGGGCGACAGTAGGAATTCATAAAAGCAGACGAAGGTTATATGACCTTTACCATGAAAGATCATATAATCTTTCCGATGCTTTTAAAAAATATGTTAAAAATTATTCTAAAATGTTTAAAAGAGTTTGCTCCACAGCCAAATCGTTACATATTAGCAACAAAATTAAGACGGCAAAGAATAAAATTAAAATAACGTGGAGTATAATTAATAATGAAACCGGTAAAGACAAAACTCGTAACTCAAACTATCAATTAAAAATTAACAATGAATTGACTAAATCAAATCAAGAAGTCGCAGCGGTGTTTGAGAAATATTTCACTGATATTCCTATCTTGACAACCGAGTCATTGAATACTTCTCCAACTGTCGCCGAGTCATTACTCAAACAGAATGTTAACACCTGTTTAAAAGAATTTAGATTTGAAAAAGTATTATCGCAAGATGTTGTAAAATACTACAAAACCATTGATGTAAAGAAAACTGCAGATTTGTGGGGGATTTCCGTGACAGTTATTGCGTCCATAATAGATTTAATTGCACCACATCTTGCTATTATTTTTAATACTTGTATCGATTCTGGTGTGTTTCCTGATTTAATGAAGTATAGTAAAGTAATACCTTTATTTAAATCTGGTAGTACATTGGACCCCGCTAATTTAAGACCTATTTCTGTACTACCAACTCTCAGTAAAATTTTTGAAAAAATAATTATGGATCAATTGTTAACTTTTTTTAATACGAATAAATTACTTCATAAAAACCAATTTGGTTTTACAAGGGGTCGCTCGACGTCGGACGCCGGTGTTGAGCTTATGAAATATATTTTTAATGCCTGGGAGAATTCACAAGATGCCTTAGGTGTTTTCTGTGATCTTTCCAAGGCTTTCGATTGTGTTCATCATGAGACATTAATCAGGAAACTACAACATTACGGTGTAAAAAATTTAGCGCTTAGACATATTACTTCATATTTAAGTAACAGAATTCAAAAAGTAGTGATTAATGGTAAAGGTTCCTCCGGATTGGTAGTATCAATGGGCGTTCCTCAGGGCTCGATTCTTGGCCCATTCCTGTTTTTAATCTATATTAATGACTTACCTTATCTTGTAGGGGACAATCACGATATAGTATTATTTTCTGACGATACCTCTTTGATTTTCAAACTCAAACGACAGTTAATTAGTTATGACGATGTAAATAATGCTCTATCGAAATTGGTACATTGGTTTAACGCCAACAATATGCTCTTAAACGGCAATAAGACAAAGTGTATTAAATTTACAATACCTAATGTAAAACATTCGAATACCAATGTGCTGTTAAATGGAGAGGAGTTGAGTCTTGTGGATACCACTGTTTTTCTTGGTATTACTATTGACGCGAAACTTCAATGGGGCCGCCATATATCTAAATTAGCAAGCAGACCTAGTTCTGCAGCATATGCTGTAAGAAAGATTAGAATTCTCACAGATGTTGAGACAGCTAGATTAGTGTATTTTAGTTACTTTCATAGCGTAATGTCTTATGGAATTTTGCTATGGGGTAATGCGACTGATATTGAAGCTATATTTGTTTTGCAAAAGAGCGCCGTACGGGCGATTTATAACCTAAATTGTAAAGAGTCCCTCAGAGAAAAATTTAAAGAAATAAACATATTAACTTTTGCATCGCAATATATTTATGAGAATGTAATGTATGTGCATAAAAACATAAATAGCTTTAATAAGAATAAGGATGTGCATACTTTAAATACTAGGAACAAACATAAGCTTGTAATGCCAGTAACTAGACTCCACAGAATCAGTAATTCATTTATGGGGCAATGTATACGCTTTTACAACAAAATCCCAGAACATATTCAAAGTTTGTCAATAAATAAGTTTAAAAGTTTTATTAAAGAAAAACTGTACAAGAAGGGTTATTATAATATCAAGGAATACATGAATAAAAATAACCCCTGGGAATAGGGTGATCGCCACCATGCTGGTTCTATGAAAATATCATTTAAAAATTGTATAAACAAAATTATTGTTAAGTGAAATTATGTTTAAAAAAAGTCCCGCTGGGTTTCTTGCTGGTTCTTCCCAGGACTGAGGTATTTTCCGAACCAGTGGTAAATAAAAAATGACTTTCAATAAGTATTATGTAATAATCAATATTGAATAAAAAATTATTCTATTTTATTCTATTCTATTCATGCATGTACTAAAATAAAATTAATTATGATTTCAAAACTGTCGTTTCAATTATTGCTTATATATATGTGGCGGTGCTGTCGTCGCGCCATAAGCGAAACACATCGAAGCCTAAATCGCACTAACAAAGTTCCGAAGTTAAAAGCAGCATACTCGTATATATTTAGATAAGTTCCGAACTATCAATCGGAGCATTGGCCGCTTCCCGGGCAGTACACCTTGCCCGGCGGGAGATCTCCCCTTTTTCTTCCACCGTCACAGTGGTGACACCGACATGATATGAACACGCTACCAATAACCTTCGGAAAATACAACTTCAAACCTTCGTCATCGTCCTCAAGTACCTCCCATTCATTCGCTCCCGAACAGATAGTCTGCAGTCTTCCCATTCTGCAAGCCATCTAGCTTTACAAAGGTTCATCGCAGCACTGGAATAATAATGCTTCCTGTTCCTTCAAGTTTTTTTTTATAGGATAAGGGTGAAAAACGAGCACACAGTCCACCTGATGTTAAGTGGTTGCTGCGGCCCATAGACATCTACATCTATCCTCTGTTACAGATCAAAATGCAGATGCGTTTTCACCCGTGAGGACTAAGATGGAATGCCTCATTTCCAGTAAAAAGGGCCTCCGGCCACCTGCACTCACCAAGCGAAACGCAGAGGTAAACCTCTACTTCACGCTGGTATTCTGTGAGGTCGTGGTACCACCCCGGTTCGAGCCGGCCCATCCATGCGACAGCAAAAGCTGCCGCCTGGCTCTACCACTGTTACTCTCTGCGCTACAGTATTCGGCACGGCTCTGAGCCTTACTGCTCAACTCTGCTTCACGGCACTCTCGCAGATTACTTGCCTTCTTCTCGACTCACCGCAGACTTACAAGGCAATTCCCTGGCACTTGCAAATTCGTCGCCATTTAGACTGCACTATCGACGTCCTGTCTGAGCAGGGGGGTGATGTGGCGGCGCTGTCGTAGCGCCACAAGCGAAACACATCGAAGCCTTAATTGCTCTATCAAAGTTCCGAAGTCAAAAGCAGCATACGAGGGTGGATTGAAAAGTACTCGGCCTAACACAGATCCATTCAATTCTAAAATCGAATCTACCCACATTATTTAGTTCAGTTCAGACTAGTTCATTGTGTGAAGTTCGAAACGTGTGCGATAATTAGTTGTGATTTTATAAATTTATTAACAAAGTAATCGGACATAATTTCCGCGAATGGAGCAAATCGAGCAGCGTGCCGTCATTAAGTACCTCCATAAGAAAGGGCTATCATCAAAAACCATCCATGATGACATGGTCAGTACATTAGGCGATTGTGCTCTGTCATATTCATCCGTCAAAAAATGGATAGCAGAATTTAAGCGTGGTAGAGAGAGTGTGATAGATGAACCCCGCTCTGGAAGGCCTTCGACGTCAACTACTGACGAAAATATTAAAAAAGTACTTGATTTAATAATGGGAGACCGCAGATTAAAAATTAGAGAGATAGCCGAGATTATAGGCATCTCTTATGAACGAACTCAAAATATCATTGTCAACGAGTTGGGTTTCCACAAGGTGTCTGCGAGGTGGGTTCCGCGACTGCTTTCAGTTGAACAAAAAAGGACGCGATTGACTATTTCACGCGACTGTTTGGAGTTATTTGAAGCCGATGCAGATGATTTTTTGAATCGTTTTGTTACTATAGACGAAACATGGGTTCATTACTGTACACTGGAAACAAAACAACAATCAAAACAGTGGAGAAGACCTGGTTCACCACCCCCTAAAAAGGCTAAGTCGATTTTGTCGGCAAATAAGGTGATGGCTTCAGTATTCTGGGACTCGAAAGGTGTGATTATGATTGATTACCTTGAAAGAGGTCAGACTATAAACTCTGGTTACTACTGCACCTTACTACGTCGTTTACGAGAGGAAATAAAAAGAAAAACGTCGAGGAATGCTCAGAAGAAAAGTCCTGTTTCATCAAGATAACGCCCGTGTTCACACGTCAGTACAGTCAATGGCTGAAATTCACAACTGTGGCTTTGAACTGTTACCGCATCCGCCGTATTCACCTGATCTGGCACCATCAGACTTCTTTCTGTTCCCTAACCTAAAAAAGCACTTGGGAGGTCAAAGATTTTCGACAAACGACGAGGTCAAAGCAGCTGTAGACGCATATTTTGACTCTAAGGAAGAATCATTTTTTTTCAACGGTCTAAATGCTTGGAAGGGGAGGTGGCAAAAGTGTATTGAACTTGATAGTGATTATGTAGAAAAATAAAAATATAACTGATTTAGTATGTGTTTATTTTCTTGGTTAGGGCGAGTACTTTTCAATCCACCCTCGTATATAGAATAGTTCCGAGCTACCACTCGGAGCGTTGGCCGCTTCCCGGGCAGAACACCTTGCGCGGCGGGAGATCTCCCCTTTTCCTTCCGGCCACGGCCACGTATATATTATGGATTATATATATTACTACATGACCGTGTAGTAACGAAATAAGAATATCCACTACCCCACATTTCGTCTCGTGGTGATCGTAAGATGCTACAGAGGGACACAAGCCAAGAAATCGTCTTCTTAAAAACAATTAGGAAAAAACTGCAGTTGCCAACCCGCCTGTAAAGCTTGACAACTGTGACAAATATCCATCTCATGATGCATTATAATATGGGAAGGCATTTGTTTAGCAGTAAACATTAATAGGATGTAATGAATAAATAGATAGATACAGTACATACAACCCCACACATTTAGGGACTAATAACAATTTCTGTTACTTTACTATTTTAATCAGAAATCGGCCTTGATACCATAAATAACTTGGAAGTTAAAAAAAGTAAGCATATGTGGTATTACCGTCTTTAAACTGAACTTAGTAGACTTTTGAACAGTGGTAGAGCCACGCGGCAGAATTGCTGTCGCATGGATGGGCCGGCTCGAACCGGGGTGGTACCACGACCTCACAGAATACCAGCGTGAAGTAGAGGTTTACTTCTGCGTTTCGCTTGGTGAGTGCAGGTGGCCGGAGGCCCTTTTTACTGGAAATGAGGCATTCCATCTTAGTCCTCACGGGTGACAACGCATCTGCATTTTGGTTCGCAAACGAGGATAGATGTAGATGTCTATGGGCCGCAGCAACCACTTACTATCAGATGGACTGTGTGCTCGTTTGTCACCCTTATCCTATAAATAAAAAAAAACATATTTAGTTGTTGGCCATCCAGGTTGCTATACTGTTTTCTGCACGCAGATACTCAAATATTGCCATAAAAATGATTACACCATTATTTATGTTTTAAGATTTTTAGAAATAAAATAGCAAAATTCGTTCATGAAGTGTAGCGTGTTAGAAAGCCTCAACGTTCGTGAATATTAAAAAAAAACATTTGGTTATTCCTTTTGTGGTCGCAGTACCCATTACACTGATCAAGGGTGCCTTGATTGGATTGCTTGATTGGATATATCTTTATATATAAAACTCTACATTCCTTCTAAATTGCTGGTACGATTTTGATTTTTTTGTGTGTATTTGAGTGGGTTCCTGGATGGTTAAGGTTGATTTTTTAACCAATAGGTAGTGCTGTTGTCGAGATTTAAACCTCGTCCGTGCGAAGGTGGAGCATATCGCTAGTTTTCCTATATTTTTTCGCTAAGACTTTGGCGCCATCTACAATAATCTTTTGTTATTATGTACCGGACAACCGATAATATAATAAGTATATTATTCAATGGTTTTTCGGAAACAGCTTTAACAATTTGGATGAAATTTTGTATTAAGATGATGATCACTTTCCAAGACTATCTAGATGTCATTTAGATTTTTTTTCTAATGGTGAGAAAAGCTCTGTTGCTCTGGTACTTTTAATTTAATGTCGTGCTTGTAATGACGGTAGAAAATAAAATACAAAGAAGTGAGGGTAGAATTGTAATTTCCTAATCATTTTATCGTGCAGTGGAAATCACTCAGTTATTTAGGGACTGGTCCCTTAATAACTGGTACCTAGTGCAAAGCAACCGAAACGTCGGTAATCAAAAATAAGTAAAATTAAACGCCTTAAAATCCGTAAAAATATTTTTATTCAAAATATTTTGTATTAAAAGTAATGGAATTATTTTATAGTAGATAATCTTTTCTTGTGATTTTAAAGCTGACTAGCTGGAAATAGGTAAAACCAAAATATTTCGCAAGCTGCTCAATCAGCCATAACGATTAACAGCGACGTGACTCGAACGCTTAATGCGAACATGGCTCTCGCATTATGAGCAAATTGCCTTTGATGATAGCACTCAATAACGGTTATGCACCCGGTAGCTACTTAGCCTGGTAGTTACTTAAAAGTTCTTGTAGCTTAGGGGTTACTGTGAAATTTACTAGCGCTTAGCTTGGTGTAAATTTCCTTACATAGATATAAGACTATAAACGGGTGTCAAAGGTGCGAAATGTCAACCTCAGAGATCTGTTTCGCTATCCATGGCAAATGCTCGCCTAAGTCAAAGTTTTAAAAATTATCGGCCAAATCATGAAATGGCAATGGAAATCCTTTATTTCCAGGTAGATTGTAACTAATTTTGGTCAAATTTTCTCTTTATCTTACTAAAATAAAATTAAAATAAAATAAATTATTTCTTATAATATTGCAGTAGCTTAAAATTCTAGCCAATGCGTTAAATATTAGTAGTTTATTGGTTGGTCTATTTTGATGCGCACCGTGCACTGATTTCAAAACGGAAGCTTGTGGTTTCGATAACAGAGAAACGTCGGTCATAAAGAAACCTTGGTTCATCACTCGGTTTCATACATCAAATGATTAAAATTAGATCAGGAATGGTCTGGAAGCCAGAATAAACACATGACCACATTTAAACACACGGCACGAATCTCCGAGCTTTATGAGTTTAATTTGCGGTTAAATGTATATCAAAGTACAAATTAAGTTAATGTCCAGGCTGTGGGATTAAAAAGGAGCTCTAATGTGAACAGGCATTCTTCAAATCATCATCATTAAAGCCTACCAAATTCACCTGAAGAACATAGGTTTCATTAGTTCCTCCCTTCCTCATTATCTTTACCATGGTTGTCATCTTGGCAGGCGGGTTGTCAACCGCAGTTTTGTATTATTAATGAATTATTCGGAAAGATGCTTCTAGCTTCTGTTTTTTTTTCCTTCAGTTGCCTTTTTTATAGAATAATGGTGACAAACAAAGTGTAAGTGGTTTCTGTGGCCCATAGACATCTACATCTATCCTCGTTTTGCGAATAAAATGCAGATGCTATGTCAGCCGTGAGGACTAAAATGGAATGCCTCTTTTCCAGTAAAAATGGACTCCGGTTCTCTACACTCACCATATGAAACAAAGCAGCATTAAGCCGCTATTTTACACTGGTATTCTGTGAGAGTGTGTTCCTTCCCCGGTCGAGCCGACCCAGTCGTGCTAAAACTACACAATTAATACAGCTGCACCATCGCTCTACTACGTACAAAAAATCAAAATGTAGATGCATTGTAATCCCTGAATTCTAAGATGGATTGACTTGTTTCCACTAAAAATGATCTCCGGTTCTTTACCTCACCATACTAAATACAGCAGCGTTTAGCTGTTATTGTACGATGGTTATCTGTGAGAGAGTAGTGCTACCCTTTCATGCTACAACGATAATATAGCTACAACCTTTTAAAACATAATATATATATATATATATATCGAACACCGCCACTACACGGTTAAGTCTCTAAATGTTATAATTTCTCAGACATAAAGGTTTCCACGCGGTAAGTTCTTTAATTTTTCAACAAGCGATAAATCAGCACGTAAAAATTTCAATTAACTATTTCATTGGCGCTATGATTGAACTTGTCATCATTATCATTACAGCCCTTCACAAGTCCACTGCTGAACATAGGCCTCCCCCAAAGAATGCCACAAAGCACGGTCCTGAGCCACCTGCATCCATCGATTTCCTGCATATCTTACCAGGTCGTCACTCCATCTAGTGGGGGGGACGCCCTACACTTCGCCTGCCGGTACGAGGCTGCCACTCGAGAACCTTTCTTCCCCATCGGTTGTCGGTTCTTCGAGCTATATGGCCGGTCCATTGCCACTTCAGCTTACTAATCCGTTGGGCTATGTCGGTCACTCTGGTTCTACTGCGGATATCCTCATTTCTGAGTTTATCACGCAGAGAAACTCCGAGCATAGCCCTCTCCATAGCTCGCTGAGCGACCTTGAGCTTCCTTATCCGGCCAGCAGTGAAGGACCACGTTTCAGTTCCGTATGTCATGTGGCGTAATTTCCCGAACGCTGCCCAACCGAGTTGAATCCGTCGATTGACCTCTCGGTCGAAGTTGGACTTACCTAGTCGGACTATTTGTCCCAGGTAAACATACTCGTCAACAACTTCGAGCTTAGTGTTCCCAACAACTACCGGCATAGGTGTGACATGGACATTAAACATGATCTTTGTTTTGTCCATGTTCATCTTAAGACCTATCCGTTGGGAAACACTATTGAGGTCATTGAGCATAGTGCTTAGGTCCTCCAGCGATTCTGCCATAAGGACTATATCGTCGGAAAATCGAAGGTGAGTGATGTACTCGCCATTGATGTTGATACCGTATCCTTTCCAGTCCAGAAGCTTGAAAACATCTCCCAATGCAGCGGTGAAGAGTTTCGCGGATATGACGTCACACTGTCTTACACCTCTCTGCAATTGGATAGGTTTCGTACTCTGGTTCTGTACTCGGATAGCCATCGTAGCCCTACTGTACAAGCAATTCAACACTTCGATATACCGACAGTCAACTTGGCAACCGCTGAAGGGACTGCAGCACCGCCCAAATTTCGACGGAATCAAGGCTTTCTCATAGTCCACATACTATTGAACTTGTACACTATGAAATTTCGTAGCGTTTCGTGAGCGCTTATCAAGTGAACTACCACAAAGCTTATTTTGTACCCTCTTTACTATAATTAGCAATAAGTCTCTCGATTTTTTTGGCTTGGGTCCAACAGGTCATTTGCCAAGCTTCCGTAAGCATGTGAGTCCAACGCGTGGACGCCTTTTAGAGAAATTTGCTTTTGTAATGTAGTGTTCATTGCGGGAGTCTTCTGCGCGTCCATGATTAAAATTATCCGAAGAAGCGTTTTAATATATACAAACTACTATAAAAGGGGAAAAATTTAAAATGTTTGTCTATAGGGTTAGGATACCCGATGGATTAATATACTGGGCTATTGCGGTGAATCCTGCGACACCTGACGTAATCACGTCTCAATATATAAAAGGCAAGTCAGGCAAAGTAGTGAATCGCCACTTACTAAAATAATAATGAGCACCTAGAACTGCTGTTTTAACTGGATGTGAGATGCAACAATGGTGTAAGCGGCAAAACAGTCAACATCCTCCCGCGTTATGACATTTTACACTTCCATTCTTCAATCATAAAGCTTTACGAAGCCGTGAAGTGGCGGTCTAGAATATCCACTACCCCATATCCTCCTGTGGGTGTCGTAAAAGGCGACAAAGGGAAACAGGCAGGAGATGGGCAGCAGCATCTTCCTGGTAACGGCATAAATACAATAAAAAAACTGCGGTTGCCAACCCGCTCGCCAAGCGTGGCAACTATGGCAATATACCCCCCATGAGCAATGACAATAATAAACGGCCCCCAGTCCCCGGCGGCCCCGCTATTCCTGGCTACGGTGGCGACCATGGTAACGGCGGGGCAGGGGGGTGCTAAAATCTCCGGTGGAGGTTCGGTTGCCACCTTAGACGACTCGACCTGGCAACGTACAACGCACGCACCCTGAGGACTGACGAGAAGATCGTGGAGCTGGAAGAAGAGATAGACAAGTTGCGCTGGCATATTATAGGATTATCCGAAGTCCGAAGAGAGGGGAAGGACACGGTAATCCTCGAATCCGGCAACTTGTTCTATCACCGGGAGGGCGACCATCTGTCCCAAGGAGGTGTCGGATTTATCGTCCACAAGTCTCTCGTTAACAACGTTGTAAAGATCGGGAGTGTGTCGACGAGTGTTGCGTACCTTATACCAACCTCGGCACATCCCGATGAGAAGGTGGAGGAAATGTATGAGGATATCTCTAGAGCCATGCATTCCTCCAAAACCCAATATACGGTGTTAATGGGAGACTTCAATGCAAAACTAGGCACAAGAGAGAACGGTGAGCTGAAAGTAGGGAAATTTGGAATAGGGCAACGGAACCCAAGGGGCCAGCAGCTGGCCGACTTCATGGAGAAAGAGGGACTCTTTATGATGAACTCTTTCTTCAAGAAGCGGCCCCACAGGAAGTGGACCTGGTCGAGCCCCGACGGTTCGACAAAAAATGAGATTGACTTCATTATGACGACCAGACGACAACTGTTCAGTGATGTCTCAGTGATCGCGAGGGTGAAAACCGGCAGCGATCACCGAATGGTTAGAGGCACACTGAACCTAAATGTTAAGTTGGAGAGGTCTCGTCTGATGAAGTCAACGCTCCGTCCCCCTCGTGCTCTAATCCAAAGTCCCGAAACCTTTCAGCTCGAGTTACAAAACCGCTTTCAGTGCCTAGTAGACTGCAATGAAGTGGACGATATGAATGACAAGCTCGTGGAAACTGTCCATGCGGTCGGAGCTAAGTTCTGCAAGACCCGCCGCAGAAGAACACAAAACCTCTCCGATCACACTCTTAATCTCATGGCTGTTAGACGGGAGATGAAGATACATTCTTCAACAGATTTGACAGCATACAGGCAACTGAACAGACAGATCTCTAAATGCATGCGGCGAGACTTACGCAACTACAATACAGCTCGTATTGAAGAAGCGATCGAGCGGAACCAAGGCTCCAAAGTCTTTGCCAGAGATCTGTCTGCCAGAAAGAGCCAACTGTCAAAGCTGAAGACCGAGTGTGGCAGCATCGTTTCCGGGGCACCTGAGATTTTGAGTGAGATTGAGAGGTTCTATGGGCAGCTGTACACGTCATCGTTGGAGCCACACGCAAGTGTGAGTAACGATCCAAGAGCGACTCTTATTCGACACTATTCCGAAGATATCCCGGACGTCAGTCTGAGCGAGATTAGAATGGCTCTCCAGGACCTTAAAAACGGCAAGGCCCCAGGCGAGGATGGAATTACTGCGGAGCTTCTGAAAGTGGGTGGAAGACCGGTACTTGAAGTCCTTCAGAGGCTCTTTAATTCCGTCCTCCATGGTGGCATTACACCGGAGGCGTGGAGCAGAAGTGCGGTGGTCTTGTTCTTCAAGAAAGGTGACAATGCTCTCTTGAAGAACTACAGACCGATTTCCCTTCTGAGCCGCGTCTACGTGCTGTTTTCGAGAGTCATTACGAATCGTCTCGCGCGCAGACTTGACGACTTCCAGCCTCCCGAACAAGCCGGTTTCCGAAAGGGCTTTAGCACCATAGACCACATACATACCCTACGGCAAATTGTACAGAAGTCCGAAGAGTACAATTTGCCACTATGTCTGGCGTATGTGGACTATGAGAAAGCCTTTGATTCCGTCGAAATTTGGGCGGTGCTGCAGTCCCTTCAGCGGTGCCAAGTTGACTGTCGGTATATCGAAGTGCTGAAGTGTTTGTACAGTAGAGCTACGATGGCTATCCGAGTACAGAACCAGAGTACGAAACCTATCCAATTGCAGAGAGGTGTAAGACAGGGTGACGTTATATCCCCGAAACTCTTCACCGCTGCATTGGAAGACGTTTTCAAGCTTCTGGACTGGAAAGGATACGGAATTAACATCAATGGCGAGTACATCAGTCACCTTCGATTTGCCGACGATATAGTCCTCATGCCAGAATCGCTGGAGGAGCTAAGCACTAAGCTCAATGACCTCAATAGTGTCTCCCAACGGATAGGTCTTAAGATGAACATGGACAAAACAAAGATTATGTTTAATGTCCATGTCACACCTATGCCGGTAGTTGTTGGGAGCACTAAGCTCGAAGTTGTTGACGAGTATGTTTACCTGGGACAAATATTCCGACTAGGTAAGTCCAACTTCGACCGAGAGGTCAATCGACGGATTCAACTCGGCTGGGCAGCGTTCGGGAAGCTACGACACATCTTCTCGTCAGAAATACCTCAAAACCTTAAAACAAAATTGTACAACCAGTGTGTGTTGCCAGTGATGACTTACGGAACTGAGACGTGGTCCTTCACTGCTGGCCGTATGAGGAAGCTCAAGGTCGCTCAGCGAGCTATGGAGAGGGCTATGCTCGGAGTTTCTCTGCGTGATAAACTTAGGAATAAGGATATCCGCAGTAGAACCAGAGTAACCGACATAGCCCAACGGATTAGTAAGCTGAAGTGGCAGTGGGCCGGCCATATAGCTCGAAGAACCGACAACCGATGGGGAAGAAAGGTTCTCGAGTGGCAGCCTCGTACCGGTAGGCGAAGTGTAGGGCGTCCCCCCACAAGATGGAGTGACGACCTGGTAAGACATGCAGGAAGTCGATGGATGCAGGTGGCTCAGGACCGTGCTTTGTGACATTCCTTGGGGGAGGCCTATGTTCAGCAGTGGACTTGTGAAGGGCTGTAATGATGAATGATGATGAAAGCTTTACGAACAACGTTTTACTCTCTCGGTCGACCAAGGCAAGACAAGGTGGTGCAAATTTGTAACGAACGAAGAACTAACTTGTGATCTGTGGTATCGCCACTCTCCAATAACCCTTCATCTTGGTTGGTTTTTTATATTATTATCACCATAATTGAAAATACTTAGAAGAAATCTCGCTCTACATTCACAACATATTGATTGATTATTGACATACATATTATGTAACTTCGAAATTTCTGCCTTTTATTTAATTGACTTGTTATTTAAATTTCATCTTAGAATGTGCTCCAGGCTGCTAATAATAATTTCTCTGACTCGGGATACGAACCCGGGACCTCATAAATAATCGCATTTACGACCACTAGACAAACGAGACAGTCAAAACAAGCAGGAAACTAACGAACTTTCTATATTTCTGATTTAGTTGCATCGGTATACGTTGACTGCGGAGGCGTGGTCCTCGTGCAACGGTTGTTTAAATAAAGATTATATTTATAACCTATGCAAATTTGCTTTAGTCACGTTAAGTATTTACACTGATGCCGGTCACGCGAGAATGCACTTTGCAAATGTGTTGAAAATAGAAGGTACCATAATATAATTATGAAGTATTTTTATGGTTTAATCGTGTTATCGGAAAGATGTGTTCCTTGAATAAAATATCACACATATTAAATAAAAAAATCACATATAAAATTCCACGGCTAGATGGAGATACGATCTGCGCAATGTGTTTGGCAACTGGATGCTTAAACTGGATGCGTAAAACCCAGCATCAGGATAATTAGCGCCCTGGGGGAGGTCATTGTCGAGCAGTGGATTGCCGCAGGCTAATGAGGACAGTGATAAAAATAGCAGTGTGACGACAGCGAGCAATGTAAACGGTGCAAGACATCTGATAATGCAATGGAAATTATTAGCCATAGGTAACTATTAAGGGGGATATTGTATATTGATCTTAGTGTACAACCAGTGCGTGTAGCCGGTGATGACGAAAGATAACGACTTGTGACCCTTGACTGCTGGCCTCATGAAGAAAATGAAAGTTACTTAGCTAGCTATGAAAAGAAATACCTAAGATCGAGGTTATTCTCCGGTTAAAATGTGGGAGTCTTTGAGTTTCACTTTTTTACTGGTAACGTCTTACATCTCGGCTCTCAGAGGGGAAAGGTATTTTCATATATATTTAAGGATTGATAGAGGAAGACCGTGTTTTTTAATGGAAGAGGAGTATGAATTATTATTTGCCCCCATTAGAAGGTATACGTTTGAAGTTATATGAAATTCAGGATCTGTGAGGAATATTTAATGACGGTAAATCAATTATAAATTGCTCGTTATAATAGGTAATATATAATACGGCTCCGTGGCGCAGTGGCTTAGCAATTAGCAGCACTAAGGGCCGCGGGTTCGAATCCCGCACGTAATAAATATTTGTATGGTCTACAAATAATTGTTCTGGGTTTGGATGTTTATCCTTGGAAATTCTATGTATCTAAACTGTCCCCGCAGTTATCAAATTTATAACCATTGAAGTTACAAATATCCACTACTCCATATCGTTCCATTGAATGTGTTGAGGTGCGAAAGAGGGATACAAAACAAGAGAGGGCCAGCAGCACCCTTCTTTCATCTAGAAAATAAAAGACTGTGGTTGCCAACCCGCCATCCTATCGCAGCAAATATGGCGAATGCAAATATACATGGCAAAATATGAGTTAATACTGAACATAGGGATGCTATGTTCAGCGGTGGACTTTGATAGACTGTAATGATGATGATGATGATGATGATGTATTGAGGATATGTGCAAGTATCTATGGGTCACAGTAATCACTTACCGTCTAGAGGAGTGTGTACTTGTTTGTCACCCTTAATTGTGTAAAAAATCTCAAAATTTTTTGTGCGGGTAGGTGTAATTAAGACGTCGTCTTTGTAAATTCCATTTAAATAAAATTTTGAAAATATAAAAATTACAATTGTGTCTTAATAAGTAGGGATTATGTTCGTTATTACGTACGCATGCTACTATCTACTTGCTCTAAGCATAAAATATGTATTTTCTCTTTCGCAAGGGCTTGCTAGAAGAGAAGACTTGTAAGAATTCAGCTCGCCGTTGTACATCATTACATGTTTAAAATTGTTAAATTTTTTTAATGTTACTGATAAAGAATTTAAAAAAAGTAACCAAAGATGGTACATATCAGGGGCTATCAAATTTCGTTATCGTACAAAGAACACCGTTCGCATGTTGTCCAGGTCATAAAACTTACACTAGTACCGCGACATCTAATGGAAATCGACACGGAATTATTTCATGCTAATTTGACAGCACTTATATTTTTATTTGATAATAATCGGGTGGCCATTTTCAAGCTGTTTCTAAAAACTATAATAATAATTAAAAAAAACTAAAACTAGAAACTTAAATATCATATAGTTCTACTCCCCGCGGTATCGTGCCAAGAACGCTGGCTGCGTTTCCCCGCTGAATGGCTATACTTAGCCTTTGAGCAAGGAAAGAACCAGCCCTCTTATCACCAGCAGCAACGACCAGCCGCGGATGGAGTTCCTTTAGGAACTTCACCGCACGTGGACCCCACGGACCGATAGTCTCTACAGCAAATGGTACAAATATGTAGTCATCTCTCAGAGACTCATATTTGCGCCACTTACTCAGTTCAGCTGCCTTTGATGCCACCGCGGCTCTAAACGAGGTACCCATGAGATGAGAGACCGCCAGAGTGTCTACGCAAGTAGCATCCCACACTAGGCCTTTACCTCTCTCCCAAGGGACCAATGTCATACCGTCGGGTCTCTTGCCATCGTCTCTAAATATTCCACAAGGCTCTAAAACCGAGGGAACATTTATAGTACAAGAGCCCTTCGGATGACATCGTTCAAAGAACTATCTCGTGAAAATCTACCAGCGCTTTTCTTACATGAATGTCCGTGGAGCCCAAACTTGTCGCCGCTGCTACCACAGGGACACTGATGGGGTTGACAAATCGCCGCTCCTAGTCGGATTCCTACGGCAATGCGTAAGTTTTCCGCATCAAGTAATGTGCCGAGATTACTTGATGGTAAAGCGTGTAACCAGTGACTAGATTTCTTAGTCGAAACAGCTAGAAGGCGTGCCTTATCTTGGTCACTATGGAGATTATGAAACAAATCCTTCTGCACGCCCTGTACCAACGGAATATCCCACTGTTTATGTTGGTTATTTTCCAGTGGAACATTTTCACCAGGACAGAGCGTTTGCCATGTCTATCCTGCCTCCGCAGCAAAGCATAGGTCTACTTTATTATTTAAAATTATATTACATAAGTCACTGACACTATGTACGGAAGCAAGGAAAGCAGGCAATGCAACGCTAGAAAGATTTCTCACACCAATGCCACCAAATATTATAGGTAAAGTAGCTTGAGTCCAGGCTGTTGTATTTAAAGTTAAATTTAGAATTTTTTCTATAGCTATTTTAAGATTATTATCAATATCTTGTAAAATATCCGAACATTTCCAGACTGGACTCGAGCGGAGTAAGTATGTAAATCTAGGTACAAGAAGACAATATTTTAAAATAATAAGAGCTATGTGGGGGTTTAATTTATACAATTTATCAACGTGGTTTAAAAACTGATCAAATTTTGTTTTTAAAACAGGTTTAATACTATCGAAAAACAACGGGGCACCTAGCAGGTATAGTTATTCCGTACTGACAGTTTTTATTCCTGGACAAATATGATTAAAATTTTGAATTAAAGTGTCTCTATGAGAAGTAGATTAATTATTGGAAAAAAATATTTCACATTTATTGCTATTTGGTTCAAGACCAATATTTTTAAAATTTTGAAAAATATGAGTAAGATCACTGAGGACGTCATCTGCTCTACCTCCCAGTGTACCGTCGTCTAGGTACCAGACATTCAGCTTGGATTTCAAATTTGAAATAATTGGTTGAATTCCCAAACTGAAAAGTGCTGGACCCAGTGGGTCTCCCTGCTGGACACCGACAGCAGAATCGAAAACATGGTTTTAAAATAAATTTTGTAAATTTTATGTACAGTCATTTTTGTTGTATAATTTACTTTGAAATAAAAAGTCCTGCTGGGTTTCTTGTTGGTTCTTCCAAGGAAAAAGTTTTTTTCCCGAACCAGTGATAAAAGTAAAAAATTATTTTATAAGAATTACATAGAATCTATATGGAATAAAAATTCTTCTATTCTATTCTAAAATGAACCAACAGACAAATATTAATTTTCTTCAGAAAACTTTACGAACGTGCATACTGAAACTCGCCAAAGTTTTATCGTAATCAAGTGAATAGTATAGGAATATATACGTGACACAAAAAAGAAACATTCATTTATGTATAGAAAATATATAAAAGTTGCAATTAGTAAAAAGGCGGATAGAAATGTTCCAACAACAAAAACATTCGAAAGGCAGATAAGTCGATTATAACGATTGCAGCGGACGTGATCCGACCGCCCGATGCAAACGTCGCTTTCGAATTACGAGAAAATTGCCTCAACATCACCGCACGCCTATGTTTTCCTAAATACCAACAGCTTTAATACAGCAACTTCCATTAATGATGTTTTTGATCTAGAAATTCTTATAAACAAGTTGAAATTGTGGGTAATTTTGAAAAATCTTAGATACAATATTATGAGAAAGAGGGAACTTTCACTTAAAAAAAGCAATTTTTTTTATAGGATAGGGTGACAAACAAGCACACAGTCCATCTGATGGTAAGTGGTTTCAGCGGGGGGGCATAGATATCTACATCTATCCTCGTTTGCGAATCAAAATGCAGATGCGTTGTCACCCGTGAGGACTAAGATGGAATACCTCTTTTCTAGTAAAAGGGTCTATATAAAAAGCAATATTAAAAGATTTGTAAAACCCCGCGGCGGGTACAAAGTTTGTAATCCGCAAAGGATTAAATAAATCTGAAAAAAAAAAACCCCGGTTAAAAGGAAGTAAGTCACGAGAAATAAAAAAGTGTTTTATAAAGGGTTGATTTGTCGCGAGGTGTGTCAAGATAAACAACTAATTATGAATTTTCTTAGTCCTTCCTACCTTTTTGTAAGTACTTATTTTTATGTCGTAGCAATAAACACAGCAATAATATCAAATATAGATACCACACATATTCACCTATCTATTAGGTAATATAATTACAAACGCAAGAAAATCCGTCGGGGCTGCCATTCCCTGCCGTGAAATGAACAAAAGTTTAGCATTTTTTATATGAGTTTGTGACTGATTTAAAATGCAGAAGTAACGTTGAAAGTTACTTCCAGGTATTTTACATTTTGTGATTTTTCTAACGATAGAAACTGATAAGTAAAGTAAAGTAAAGTTACAGTCTTTATACGTCCCACTGCTGGGCACAGGCCTCCCCTCATTTCTGAGAGGGTTTTAGGGCCAGGAAATGTCCGCCGCGCTGCCCCAATTCGTGTTGGCGAGTTTCACATGTCTTCGAAATAATTTTTTTCTTATTTCTTAGACATGTAGGTTTTCTCACGATGTTTTCCTTCACCGCCGAGCACGTGGTAAATCAGCACTTAAAATTGCAATTAACAATTTCATTGGTGCCGGCGGGATTCTAACCCGGGTTACTCGCGTACTGTGAAACTGACAGGGAGCGCTAACCATCTGAGCTACCACGGCTCTAACTGTTTAGAAATAGTTACTAATAAGTAACTGTTTAGTAAAATCACAAACGTCAGTCAGATTCATCCCGTGGCTTTCTTGACTTCTTACTTAGCTTTAGCTTTAAAATTCGCATCATAGCTTTTAAGATTTTTTAAAACGCTTCCCCACACTAGGATTTTCTCCTGTATGGTGGTGGCAGTTTACAAACATAAATTGCACGAGGACATTATTTGTAGGCCATACAAATACTTGTTCCGTGCGGTATTCGAACCCGCGGCCCCCAGTGCAATAACTCATTGCTAAGTCACTGTGCCACAGTTACGATACTGGTGGTGGTATAACCATTCCATCATTTTAATAGTATTTTATGAAGGTCTGGTTTATATAACATGGATATTAATCTTTACACTCCTTTTAAATCATCAAATACCCAGACAGGAAATGAGCAGCATTAAAGGGACAAGACATCTTGATGTGTTATACTACGATCGTAAATTCACTTGCTCGTATAGAAATTGTGGGCTTATCCTCCATAATATGGGAGAAGCCCGTGTTCAGAAGTAAACTGTTTCCTTGTTAAAGGAAGAGTTGGTCATTAAGCAATCCATTTCGAAAATAGCATTTTTATTGTGTTTCAGAAATGAGGATAAGTGGAGAAGTGTCTTTTTATGGACTATAACCTGCGGCGGGCGATAGGGACCATAAACATAGAAATCGCACTTCAGTCACATGAATACTATTCAGGAAAGTTTATACTCTCTATAAGTCATCAAAAACTTTCTATAATTTCAAGTTACCAAAT